>JAUNZO010004299.1:0-21559 GCA_031894775.1 Chloris gayana
GGGTGTGTTCGTTTCCAGGTATATAATTTTTAGAGGGTCAAATCAAAGAGAATTTTATCATTTTGGAGTACTAAATAAAGTCTAATCTCGAAACTAATTGCAGACCCCCTATCTAATTCACGAGACGAATCCAACGAGGGTAATTATGATGTTATTAGAAGATGTTTACTGTAGCATCACTGTAGCAAACCATAGATTAATTAGGATCATTAGATTCGTCTCGCAAATTAGAGGGGGTCGTGACATAGGTTTTATCATTAAATTAACAAAAGTACTACTAAATAGTAAGATTCTCTTTGATGTGATGGGTATAATTTTTAGAGGGCAGGAAACGAACAGGGCCTAAGAACATTAATGATAACTCGTTCCCAGCACAGGAGAGTAAACAATAAACAAACTAACAAAGATGACATGTTCATATCATGCCCAACTTTTTCTTTTAACATAGCATAATTTTATTTCTCAGGATGAACAGAGTAATTTCAGATGCAATATCTATGAGAAAAAGTGTGATCTTTTAGTCATATCAGATAACTTTAAAGATGAGCTTTCAGGATTCAGAATTTGCTAAAAAGATGAGCTTTCCAGCTTCAAAACTCCAACATATTAGATAGCATAAAATTAAATTCTTCAACCGAATTCGTCTTCATATTTGAATGGGAGGTAATAGCAAATACAGAAAAAAAATTACATGTTGCTTTATTGTTATTTCTGCTTTTTCTATAGGAGGGCCTACATGTTTCAATAATCTAGATAGGGCAGAATAGGTTATCATATTGTCCACTACATCAAAACATTGGAGAACTACAAGTTAAACTAGACATGTATAGAAGTTCATTTTCAAACATTGCAATTCTTGTTTCATCCAATAGGAGATCTACATAAAAATTACAGTGAACAGCACAATTCATTTATTCTCACGAACATAAGGAAAGCATATGCTGAATTAAATTTTGCTTATCCATACTTGGGTAGGGTTAAGCTCTGGGCTGAACTTCTCTTTGACATAGTTCTCCTTTATTGCACTTCTTAGGCTACTCTCATTCAGAGGCATGAAATCACCTTCAACCTTAAACTTAACCTGCACATACGTGAGAAAAATGTTGATCTTTGTCACCGAAAATAATGTAGTTTCTAGATGCTATATAGATAAGATGGTAACTAAAGGGCAAATAATATGAGATATGAGAATGAAAATATCAGCAATTAATTCACATGTTCTGAATAAGAGAGGCATGAATGTAATTCAAATGTTTCACAGAAGGGCAAATAAAATGAGCTATGAGATTATCGTATAATAGCGAGTACTTTCAACATGTTCTGCAGGACCCTTATGGAGTTATGGTAATAGACATATGTGTGCCACGTGTTACTGGTTTCTCCAGGTCCAACATGTTCACCCCAATAGGGAAGCATGAACGGCATACTTGAACCCATCTGTTATTAACCTTGTCCTTTTAGTCTGGGGTCAAAATGCTCTTCATAACTTCAAAGCCAGTGGGGGTGGTCCGTGAAATCCAAAGACAATGCTGGAAGGTCACATGTGCTAGAAAGGTGCTTCATGCTTTAGGCCATTATCAACTCACCATGGAAGCAGCAAAGTGACTGAGTGTCCCTACGTAATGTAGCTACAAGCCATCTGACCTAAACTCAATTTGTTTGAATTACACACCCATATACATCAGGACTGCATTTTCTACCTTTCAAGCTAGCATAGTTCTACAGATACAATAGCAAATAATAATGACAGTGCACCAAAAGAGGAAAACAGAGTAACAAGTGTATCCACACATCCAACTAGCAAATAGTTTCCAAAGTCCAAATTGACTTAATGCAAGCAGGCATCAAATTTTTCTGTAGCACAACAGAAAAAAAACATACATTTGGCTGTCAAACTCAATAGTATTACACAGCCTAGATGGGTCAATTTCAGATTCTCCAAAACAGTAGTATATCACGCAAAGCATTACATTATATATAATTGTAAATTAGTACAACATCTCACTCCATTTTCAATAACCATCAGACCCAAAATTACATTTTGTAAATCAGACTGGACAGCATGGCTCTTATTTCATCATACCTATAATCCAAATATTTGATTCGATACACGGATCAAGTGTCATTGGCCACAGACCATTCCCTGTCAACGACTATTACTCACATTGTATCCATTAGTTCACACTTTTCCCCAACTTATTAGGCACATTGCCGCATATTCCCTAGTCCACAGTAAAAAATCGATTCTCACCCTACCAGCACAAAGGTGTACCACTACTCTACCAGCCCATCCCATTTCGCCCATTTCTCGGCACAGATCAACAAGAAAGCTCGCAGCTTTGTAGCAAGGGCAATGAGACCACTCACTCACCTGGGCGGGGAAGCGGCCCTGGAACGCGTAGGGGACGAGGTCGAGCCCGCCGTCGGAGTCAGCGCGGTAGGGCCCGTGGAGATGCTTGATGTCGGTATCGTAGAGGAAGAGCCCCGCGCCTCGCTTGATCCGGGATACGGCGTCCAGCCTCCCCGCGGCAGGCCCAGCACCCGGTACCGGAAGCAATCGGGTTTCGTCGCGCGGCTGCACATGAAGATGAACCCCGCCGGAGAGGGAGCGGGGGCGGATGATCCCGGGTGGCCCTCCTCTGCCGGGCGCAACCTCTTGCCCGCCGGCGGGGAGGCGGAGAGGGAGGGGAGGAGTTGCTCGCCATGGTGGAGGGCTTCAGTTGGGGTTGGAGCTTTTTGGCCTTGGCTTCTTTTTCCTCTGCTTTTTGGAGGTGTTTTTTTTTCGGGACAGGTGACGGTGGCTTGCAAATAAGAGCAACCGCAGTGTGGTGATAAAGTAGTCAATAGACAACAAAAAAAAATCACTATTAATTGTATGACACATTGTACAGCTACTATAAGAAGTGAATAACAAAAATCATCCATATGCTTAGAGCAACTATAATGTTGTAGTTAAAAGTAATTCATATAAATGGGTCTCACAACAGGCAGACAGGTTCACAATATTTAAATACCAATAGAGTAAGAGAGGAGTGTGAGTGATAAAATATTTTTATTCACTACAACCAGTTCATAAGCATATAGATAGTTTTTGCTATTGATTGTTTATAGACTGGTTGCACAATGTTTCAGTCAATAGTTATCTTTTTTATTGCTTATTGGTCACTTTACCACAATGTGGTTACTCTTATGGACTAGCTGTAGAGGATAAAAAATATTATACGTCTCTCAACCCTCTCTGATTTATATAGACACCCTCTCTGGTTTATATAGACTGTTTTTTGATCAGACATTATGAATTTAGTTGTAACTATAGACATCGTACATGTTAAGGGGCTCGTGAAGTGAAGTTGAATGAATACAAAGACCAAAATGAGTTAAATTCAAAATAAGAACGTTTAACTCAAGATGAGTCAAGAAAGAAACAGTAACTTTAGCTATGAAAGGAACTAGTTGATAACCCGCGCGTTGCTGCGGGACTAAAAGATATTAACTTTAAAATTATAATCTTTCTCTAATCCATTCTTTATCTAATGATTGAAATTATTATGATGACATGGCGCAACGTGGATTGAAAGAAATAGCCATTAAGACATGCTAGTGGGTTGCATCTTTTATATACACGTTGCAGCGGGACTAAAAGATATTAACTTTAAAATTATAATTTTGAACTAATTATGTTAATCTCTAACATCCATTCTTTATCTAATGATTGAAATTAATTATGATGACGTGGCACAACGTGGATTGAGAGAAATAGCCTTTAAGACGTGCTAGTAGGTTCTATCTTTTATATATAAGTATATTCTCTCTTGATCAACAAGTATTTTTTAATCCAAACTACTAAAAAGAAAATAACCATATTTGCTGGCAAGGGATCCATTGGATGACCTGGTGCATATATTTAATAAATTTAATTAATGTTCACATTTATAATTATGTATTTCCTAAAAAAATATTATTTGAATTTTTTCCTCGTACACATGTCATTATATTAGACATGATTGATTGGATGTATTTCAGTCATGTCTCATCGCATGCAGGGAATTGATGAACCGATGATGTTCGGTAGCGGTTGTCGAGACTGGCTCCGTAGTAAGGAAAACGAAATCCGTTTCTCGCAGGCCTAGCTTGGGGCATGCATCAGTGTGTATTGTACCTGCATCAGAGGTGAGTTGTCAAGAGATCGGCTTCTCTCTCGATGAATACAGCAACCAACAAATGCAGGACATTAAGGAGAAAGGAGTTTACTATGCCATGCTCTAGCTAGCCCAGGTTAGTTGCAGGTTTACAATCGCAGTGTAATACTATTTGAATTTTATCAGTGAAATGATATATATACAATTTAACAATTTTAGTACCTTTACAATGTATAAATTTATATGGAATAAATTGCATCATAAGTATCACAACTTGCGGGGTGGGTGTAACGCTGCAACTTGATCACACATATTATAATTTGTGCAAATTTGTCACTCATCATGTGTTGGGATGCAATTAGGTCATTAATCCGTCACCTCGAACAATCGAGCACCTCAGACAATCCGTCACCTAGTTTTTTGTTGTGTGGTCTTTGGTAGTCCTTGAGAAGTTAGAAAGGCAATAAAGCGATACAATGTCAAGAATAGGGTAGTAATAAATATTTGTAGGAATGATGAGAAAAGAATGAAAGCTTATTGTGCACAAGGATGTCCGTGGAACTTGATAGGTACATAGGATATTATGGCTAACTGTTTCTTAATAAAAAATATGTTGACAAACATACATGTAGGAGAGATTGATGAAATAGTCAATTGTCTTAGGTGCTTGATTGTCCGAGGTGACCGATTGATTACCCGATTGCACCCCTAAAATATGATTAGTGATGAATTTGCACAATTTACAATATATGGGACCAAGTTACACCTACCGCCTAAGTTGTGGTATCTGTGTGCAATTTACTCATTTATATGCTTCAGTACATATTTTTGTCATAGTAGATTTGTGAGCACGTGAAATACCTATATATAGATAATATACTTTGTGATATCAATTTCTAAAGGGTTTAGGTCTGATCTGTTTCATCTGAACGAGTGGAGAGAATGGGAGGAATGCATGTCCAGCTCGCTCTATTGATCTTATATATAGTACACGTACACATGATTCATCTAACAAACACCTAAAAGAGCGGTAACAAACACATGAGCTGGTGCGTAGTGGATCCTGAATACTAGGATCGCCAATCTACTCGGCCGCCGATCTCCCACCGGCCACCACGTCGACGTTGAAGGACCACAGTGGAGAGGCCATGGAGATCCCGAACAACACATGCGAAGGCAAGCAATCGAGGTCTGAGCTCCATTCAGGTGCGTTCGCTCGTCGATCCGCTTCTGCGCCCTTCACCTCTGCCGGCTGCCTGATGGAAACTCGCCAGATGAGAATGCTACCTAGCCCCTTCCTCTGAATCGAAAAATTCTTCATTTAATTCTTCTTTTCTCTTTATTTCTTTTGTTCGTTATAATCTGCAATGCCTTCCGGCGCTATCCTCTTCATATTTTGTGTTGTGTTCTCTGGTGCCGGATTGACTGGTGCTGTTCTCTGCTAGTATGACCCATTGTCTTATCTTACCTCATTTGATTCCAGGTAGTGCAGAAGGGAATTCGTCAGCTGAAACAAAAGGCGATGCGTCTGAATGTGCTGAGGTCATGAGACACGGAATTGGGCTTGACAAACTTCCCGTGGTACGGCTTTCTGTCGACGAACCATTCTAATCCCGTGGTCAATGTTGTTGTGTCTACTCGTACTGGTTTTGTTCACTGATCAGAAAGTTAATCAACTCATTTTGTCATGTTTCGACAGGATGTTTTCCGTTACATATACTCCCTCTTGCCAGTGAAAGATGCGGCCCGTGCCGCGTGCACATCTCCTGAGTTTCTGCGTTCATGGAGACGCTTTCCTAGACTCGTACTGAACATCCACACACTGGGGCTTCGCGACAAGGAAACCGGGGCTTTTGTAAAACCAGTAGCATGCACACAGTATGAGCTCAATCCTTTTACCAGCATAGTCGACCGTATTCTTGAAAACCATTCTGGCATCGGTATGAAGGCGCTAATCCTTGATCTGCCCTTTTTCGAAAATATTGATGCCTCTTACCTTGACAAGTGGCTCCAAATTGGTGTCAAGGCTGGGGTTGAAGAGATTTCCTTAGAAATGAAAGGAGGGAATGGGAAGCCAAAATACAACTTCCCATGTTCTCTCTTATCTGACGAGATAGGGGGAGCTACAGTTCAGTCTCTTCGCCTTAGCTCGTGTGTCTTTTGTCCTACATCAGTTTTTAGCTTCAACAAAACATTGAAGAGCTTGTATCTGTTTTCGGTCCAAACTACTGGAGAGGAATTGGTGCAGTTCGTTTCCAATTGCCACGCTCTGGTCAGCTTGTTAATTTCTAGTTGCAACGATATCATCTGCTTCAGGGTTCCATGCCCATTGCAGCAGCTGAATCGCTTTGAGGTGAGACAATGTAAAATGCTACAGGTCATAGAGATCAGTGCTCCCAAACTATCCAGTTTTGTCAATGGGAATGGGAGGTACCAACTGAAAAGGATCTCTCTTGGAGTAGCCGTCAAAAATATAACTGTGACGGGTTATCATGCTCAATCCAATGTGCTGCGCAATTCTCGCACTGAACTGCTATCTTATATGCCGGAAGTTGAAAGGCTTACGGTGGTATCACGTAAGGAGGTACTGTATGTTTTAAGTTTAAGTTAATCACCATTTGATCAGAAATTACAATTTACGAGTTCGTGACAGTATATTCTTAGCATGACTAATTTGACGTGTGTCTTTCTTCAGACAGCTAACGTACCCATGCTGCCCAGCAAGTTCCTGCACCTCAAATACTTGGATATTTTTCTAGTTGGGTCATTCATCTTCAACTACGATTACTTTTCTTTGATTTCCTTCCTGAGTGCTGCTCCTACTTTGGAGATTTTCAGCTTGCGTGTAAGTTATTCCCTCTCTCTCTGTCTCGATGCAAACTTTGTGAAATTCTACGCTGACAGTATGTTCAAAGACCTTATAGTTTTGGAATGTTAGTTTTAAATACACTCACAGTCATAGGATCCTTGTCCGGGCCATAAGGTTGCATTTAGCAAGTATTGCCTAGCAGTTTTCTCATGGAATCATTGTCCAAACTGCGAAACAGCCATGGCTCTTTTGAAAATTATTATTCAAAGATACTTGCAGTTTAACTTGAAGTAATTAGCTCCTAAGGAAATTAATGGAGTTGGTTTCTTTAATCCTTAATTAGAACATATAATCAGTAGGAGCGCTTAGCTCTCTCTGTTCCTTAAAGAACATTGTGATTGAGATGATTTATTGTGGTATTCTGTCACTCGCATGTGCCAATAGCAAATAACTTCATGCAGCTTTAACCCAACAATTTTTGTTATATTAGTGCTTCCCCACTTATAATAATTAAAAAAAACAAAATTTCCTGTGTGCAGGTTGAATTCATCATGCATCCTGCCAAGAGACAAGAGGATTCAGTTCACTCTGGTCTTTGTGGAGATCAGTTGCAATTGAGACAGATGCCAGGATGCCTGCGGCATGATAATCTGAAGCATGTGACGATCACTAGATTCCTACCTTTGAAGAGCCTGGTTGAATTGACGAGCCACATTGTTAAGAACGCACCAGCTCTTTCGTGCGTGACACTGGACACTGCCAGTGGCTGCCGTGGCCGACGGAATGCTAAGACCAACCGGTGCATGGCTATGAACACGGAAAAGCTGTCAGAGGCGCGCAGAGGTGCCGAGGCTGCGAGAAGATTCGTTGAGGGGATTGTGCCCTCGTCTTGTAGCTTCAGGCTGCTGGGTCCGTGCGACAAGTGTGCAGTGTGATTTTTAACATTTAGATGTGTCCTAGTTTTATCAATGTAATTTGGTGTCCCTTCTTTCTTTTTTTGTTTGTTTGGTTTTGTAGCTTCTCCCAGCTACAACAAACAAAAAACAGAGGAAACTGGGCTGGTCTTTTCAAGCAAAAATATTTAAGGTGATACGATGAGGTTGTTCAATTTATTATTATTTTTTGTTCAAACACTTGTTTGATGAAGTTGACTGACGTTATAATAGCACCGTTTCAGATCCAATTGGACTACTCTCGTTAACAATTAAATATTAAAGCTAAATTCTTTCTTTTTTGCTTTCCTCTTAAAACATTAAATGTAGGATCGCATTGGTTAATTCAAGAGGTCACATTGGTATGTCTATGAAGGGGTTGTTGTGTCACCTCCATCATTTGGTAATACACCTTTGTAGTTGTCTCTCACTCCTCCTCCTCCCTAGCTATTTCATCCTCGTGTGCTTCATGATAGTCATTTAACATGTCTCCTACACCGACATCTGCATCATAATACTCGATGCGTTGTTACACTACCTCGTGTCGCGGACGCTGGCTTTAACCATGGAGGGTCCACCGGGTATGGTCTGGCATAAATTCATTCTTACCAAGGTGCCTATGACCTCTTTCTTGTGTCGACGCGTGTTTCTACAATTGTCATGCAGACACCAAGTGGCATCCATTCCTTTAACTTTGGCAAATGCTCGTTCCAAGGATTGGTCAATCTTCCGAATCCATTCACCGGTGAACTTTCCGTTCTTTGCCCGTCCCATGTACATCCAGATCACGCTTCGACAACTTCAAACATATCAACGAGGAATATTAAACATAATTTCATCTCCACCGATGCTTATACAGTCCGATAGATGAAGATAGGTCCTAATTCCACCCAAGGATCCGTAGCTGAGGGTAGTTTCCGTGGTATACTCCTCTCCAAGGCAGAATTTCGGCCGCACCTCCCACCTGTTCTCCAAATACACATCCTGCAAAGGAGATTCTCGTATCCGGAGAACAATGGGGTGGTGATGCCGAAACGCTAAATCAAACCAGATTAGACCATGGAAACTAAATGCAACAACATATCCTCGGGCTGTCCAAAAAACATGTACAATTCAAAACAGTCCGAGATATGAAAGATCGGCATATCACCAACCACATCTCTTTCAAACGGGAGACTCCTAACTAGGTTACGTAACTCGACCTATGAAGACGGAACAAACAAAGGGGTGTTTCTGATGTGCTCACCTAGGGGTCGACGACGGACGGACGGATCGATGAAGGGCAGGGCGGCCGTGAAGGGCTTGGCGCCGGGGGACAAGGCCGGTCGGGTGCTGCGTTTAAAAAGAATGACAAGAGAAAAACTGAGTTAGTGTTTATTTGTATTATTAAAACAAAAAGAAATAAAATTGATAGAACAACGTGATGCTATGGAGGGGGTTGCTCACCAAGGTGGGCCATGACGAGGGAGGAGGCGGGCATATGCACGTGGCCGACGGGAGGGTGTCGGGTTAGGGCTGGGCATGGAGCGCCGGGTCGGGGCCGGGCACAGGGCGCCAAACAGGGGCGGCGTGGTGAGAGGGACGGTGGAGAGGAGGGCGGAGTGGTGGGTGGGCCAGTGGGGAGGAGGGTGGCGCGGTGGGCTGCGGAGGGCGTCGAGCGGCACGCACCTCGGAGGGCGGAGGGTGGCGTGAAGCATAGCAACGTAGAGCAGAGAAGCAACAGGAGCAAGGAGGGCGGCATGCGACACGAGCGTGGCGCCGGGAGGTCGGTGGAGCTACGAGCGGTGGGCTATGGGTGCGCGAGCTCGGGACTTAGCTGAAAATGGCCAAGTCCCGAGATCCATATTGGGATACAGTGGATCAAGGTTGCCGTGTGCCACATGGGTGGCACACAGCAAACACTAAAACACATGACAATCCTACCCTGGCACATGACAAAGATTTATGTTCCTGTTTTTAAATAAATACTTAAAAAATTCAAATAAGAATCAAATTTCAACGAGATAAAAAATTGGTTGAAGTCAAAACATGAGTCGACCATTATTTTGATTCGATATCTCAAGGACTTTTTTTTATGTAGATTCTCCGATTTGTGAGTAACATACGTGAAAACTTGTGCGAAACATTTTATACTTTTACCACATCCTCTATATTTAATGCCGTGATGTCAGGACAATTCTCATGTTTTTCATTTTCTCTTTGTTTTTATAGTTTAATTTTGATTGAACCACACGGTGGTCATATATTATGTACAATACACGCAAATTTTTTGTTATTTCATGCGTCTAGACTTAAAAAGGAATCATTAGCATGGATATCATGTGATCCACTATATTGCATTACTTAAGCCACTTGCAATTCAAATTAGAATTCTCACAAAATAATAAAAACAATAAAATAAATTGAATATATATAGCAAACACAAAAAATCATCAAATATCCGGGTCAAGTTCCGTGTTTAACATGTTAAAAAAGAGTAAAATGCACCTAGGTCTCTAAACTATTTAGAAATGGTCATCTAGGTGCACGAACTCTCAAAATGACCATCTAGGTACTTATACTATCCGTAGATGGCCATCTAGGTCCACAAACTTTATATTGATCCTCTTAGGTCCTTGATCTATTTATATCGTCTCACCCAGGTCCACATCGCACACTCGCACCTAAACGCTCTCCATACGTCTTGTCGCCGCCACACAACCACTCTCCATGCGAACGCTGTCGAGCCTACTTGATGATGCGAACGCTGTCGAGCCTACTCGATGATATAGCAGGCGTGCTCTGTCCATCACAGTCTCACCCTCCCATCCGACCTTGCTCTCCCCATCGTGACCTCACGCTTTTCCTTGATTGTTACTTGTCATCCACTTCGACGGCGTGCCTGTTGCCCACCACAAGTCTATCCTTCGTGTGTTGTGTCTTTCGCATGTGATGTGCCTGATTATTATCATAGCTACCTAGTGGGCTGTGGGCACAGGTCGGGATGGGAAGACAAGGTCGGATGGGGGGCGAGGGTGCGAGAGATAGAGCATACTACTTACTAGCTAGCATCTTTATGTAGGCTCGATGACACTCAAATAGAGATCGGATGTGTGGCGGCATGCATGGAGAGTAGTTGGGCGCCGACGTTGTGTGTTGTGAGTGGTTGGACGGTGATGTTGTGGACTTGACACGATATAAATAGATCATGGATCCTAGGGATTACTATAAAGTTTGTGAACCTAGATGACTATCCTATAATAATTTAGGGACCCGGATGATCACTTTAAGAGTTCGTGGACCTAAATGACCGTTCCTACATAGTTTAGAGACCCGGGGTGCATTTCACTCTTAAAAAAAGTTGGTCAGCGAAGAATAAGAAGAAAAATGTTTGTCGTGTGCATACCGACACGTGCCATGCCCTAGCACACGACGGTGGGACCCACCTGTTCATGACGGAAAAAATTGTGGCCTTGTGGGTCCAAGCCCCAATTACGTCCTCCACTACTAGGGCCACCACAAGACAGGCATTGATAGGTAGGCCTGGGTTGGGCCGGCCCATAAGTGACTATCCCATAGGCCAGATAAGAGTTTGGACGGCCCAGCGTGCCCCCGCTTAAAAGCTGGTGCGACTCACTTTTGGCGGGCAAGATAGTACTAAAGGACGGGCGAGTATTTGTCGTGTGCCCCGGGCACACGGCAAAGCCGCCCACGTGTCGTGCACGCGTGACGGAGCGGCCGAGCACGCTAATGGTTGTCACCCACTGGTGGCCTTGCCGTGTGCACCGCATCTAGCACACAACAAAGGATGAATATCTCCCGAGTGGCCATGTGGGGGTACACGGCAAAACCGTCCACGTGCGACAGAGCAGTCGTGTGCGCTAACGGCTGTCGGTCACTGGAAGATTGCTCTGCATCTGCATCAGGGACATGACAAAGATTTTGTGTGTCGTACGCCAGATGATAGGCACACGAACAAAGCACATATTCGCCGTGTGCCTTTTGTCTAGCGTACGGCATAAGATCGTTTGCCGTGTGCCCGACAAAATGCAAACTTGGGCCTTCCCATTGTGTCGGCCGGTATACCCTGGAGGGCAGGTGAGACGTTTATCTCCGCCAGGACAATGAAAAATGCTTGCCGTTCGTTCTCCTGTCGGACCATTTGATTGGAATGCAAGCGGCGGCTCGTATTATGAATCGATGTTGTTAGAGAGAACCACAGAGTGGAGGACGGCAAGCATTTTTCATGTCCCCGGCTTTTCCCGTGTTGTGTCGTCGGGAAGCGATGGGTCGCAATTAGGTCCCAGGCTTTCATGCGGGTGAGACAAAAAAAAGGAGAACCACAGCTACTGTCGGTAGTGCCTTGCAAAGATCTGGTGTGTTAAAAATGAGTGATGGATGAAATAATAATAGTACCTGACTGGCCGAGTATAAATACGGGGTTGGGGTGAAGGGGAGTACCATAAAGCCCTTCACTCTTGGAAAGCTAGCGAGAGATGGGAAGCTGTGGGCAGAAGGACGGGTCGGTTCACATTGTGATGTTCCCTTGGCTCGCCTTCGGCCACATCAGCCCGTACGCCCAGCTCGCACGCACGCTCGTCTCCTGCGGCTCCGTGCGCGTCACCTTCCTCACGGCCGCGGGGAACGTGGCCCGCGTCCGGTCCATGCTGTCCTCGGCCGCCGGCGCCGTGGCCGTCCTCCCCTGCACCTGCCACGCGTCCCGGGCCTGCCGCCGGAGGCCGCGAGCACCGCCGATCTCTCGGCGGACGGCGCCGAGCTGCTCAAGGTCGCCTTCGACGGCACGCGGCCGCAGGTGGCCGCGCTGCTCGCCGAGCTGCGCCCGGACGCCGTGCTCTTCGACTTCGCCAGCCCGTGGGCCGGCGCCGTCGCCAGGCCGCTCGGAGTCAAGGCCCTCCGCTTCACGGCCTTCTCCGCGATCGCCGGGGCCTTCCTGTGCGCGCCCGCGCGCCACCGGCACGGGCCGCGCGTCTCGGCCCGCGACCTCGAGGCGGCGCCCCCGGGGTTCCCGGCCCGCTCGGCCCTCGCCGCCGGCGTGCCGCCGTACCAGGCCGCCGACTTCACCACCACCTTCACCCGCTCCGTGTACGACCGCGTGGTCGCCGGCATCGACGCCTGCGACGGCATCGTCCTCAAGTGCTGCGCCGAGATGGACGGCCCGTACATCGACTACCTGTCGGGCCAGTTCCGCAAGCCCGTGCTCCTCGCCGGGCCCGTCGTGCCGCAGCCACCGCGCGGTGAGCTGGACGGCCGCTGGGCCACGTGGCTCTCCGCCTTCCCGGACGATTCCGTCACGCTCGCCTCCTTCGGCAGCGAGACGTTCCTCTCCGCCGCGGCGTCCGCGGAGCTCCTGCTCGGACTGGAGGCGACCGACCGGCCGTTCCTGGCCGTGCTCAACTTCCCCGCCGGATCAGACGCCGACGCGGAGCTCAACGCGCGCGTGCCGCCGGGGTTCGCGTCGAGGGTGGCAGGGAGGGGCGCGGTGCACACGGGGTGGGTCCCGCAGCAGCACCTCCTGCGGCACCGCAGCGTCGGGTGCTTCGTGAACCACGCCGGGTTCAGCTCCCTGGTAGAGGGTCTCGTGGCCGGGTGCCGCCTCGTCATGCTGCCCATGAAGGGCGACCAGTTCCTCAACGCGGCGCTGTTCGCGCGCGAGCTCAAGGTCGGCGTGGAGGTGGCGCGGCGCGCGGAGGAGGGGTGGTTCGGCCGCGGCGATGTCGCGCAAGCTGTCGCCGCGGCCATGGCGGACGGAGGGGACGGAGAAGCGAGGTGGAGGGACTTCTTCACTGACGACGCCGTGCAAACAAGGTTCGCGCACAAGTTCGTCCGGGAAATTAAGGAATTTCTCGAGGCGCCATAAAATTGTTTTTTATTTTTCTTTTCTATTTGTTCTCTGTTTCGGAGAGATGCACCTCTAGGATATTATCCTATGCAATAAAATGAGTGCTATTTAATTTTAAATTTTTAATAATAATACGGCAAAGTAGCTTTTTGATTTTTAATTATTTTGAAGTATGTACTTTTTTTTTTACCGAGTGTGAAAAAAAAAACACTCGGTGAAGGGTTGTTTGCCGAGTGTTTTTTCTCAACACTCTGCCAACATACGCCATGTCACCGATCCATCTCTTTAGCCTGAATTTTTATAGATCCATTCCTTAACTTACCGGATCCTCTCCATTCTCTCGCCTTATCCTCCCGTGCCCGTGTCTTCTCCCTATCTCTCGCCCCCTCTCTCTCTCACTCTCTCTCTACCTCCTCTCTCTCTCTCTCTCTCTCTCTCTCTCTCTCTCTCTCTGGCAGGCGGCTGGCTTCCCTCATTTGGGGCATGGGTCAATATGCTCTATTTCTAGGTCGCCGCCTCATTGAGTCCCAAAATGGGTATTCGTTTTGGGTCACAAGTTGGAGAATGTTTTCGAACTTTTTACAACATAGTTTAAGTATGGGTCACCAGATGGGTCTTTCATTGGAGATATCCTTAGGACACTTTTCATTGTGGCATAGTAGATAAATATGTCGCTGAACTTTAGTCCAATGCTCTATTTTATCCTTGAACTTTGAAATAGGACAATTTAGTGCATCAACTTAATTTAGTTTTGACAGTAAATCATACATTTATTAATTGAAGGCTAATTTTGAGATCCCAATATTAATCAGAAGAAAATACTAGAAATTGCGAAACAGCCTCTAGGCTAGTAATTAGAGCACCTAAGTAGCATCTAATAGACCTGGGTTCAAGTCCCTATGAGAGAAAATGGCGAGGCTAGAATAAAAGTTTTTTTTTAAAAAATAGATTGGGATTTCCTATAGTGACTTGGGTAAAAAATTACTAGAAATTCTAAAAAAAAGCAAAATATCTAACCATCAATTTAAATAATAATAACAAATTATGACCATGTAAATACTAAGAGGGACACAGTTAAATTGAAGATCAAACATATACTCCCTCGAGTTCTGGAAAGAAGGACATTTAGGATAAGATTTAGCATACCAAGATGTAATTATTCTTCTCTATTCTTCCATGTGTGTCCTTATTAAATGCACGTCAGACTCAATTCCTAACAGAACAATCTTTCCAGTTCACTAGTCATTATTGCTTGCCTCCAGTATTCAGGCCTTGAGTTCAAGGCCCAATATCGACATTTTTTTCTCTTTTTTTGCTTTAGGCCGTACTGGACCAGAATCAACTGACTTACCAAGTAGGGTCTCCTAAATTAACTGCATGGTGTGCACTAGAGGCTGACATGTAGGGTTGTGCAGCACTCAGCCCTACATGTCAATGACTATTGCACATGTGCGCAATGAGGTTTGGGGATCCGTGTCCCTGACTTACATCATTTTACTGCATGCATGCAGTAGAGCTCCAAATCCCCCGTTGGCCCTTTTTCCCTTTTTTTCCCTTGAGAACGTGCGCACAGCAGGGCACCCTGAGTCGTGAAAGAGAACATATCGTGAATCGAAAAGGATATACACACGACTCCTTCGTACGGCTGCCGTGTCCGATCGTGATTAGCATGCATTGGTGATTAACGATTTCACTCACGCCGTGATTTGCTGCCATGAATTCACATTTGCCAAAGCGGGTCGTAACATGCAGGCGTACACGGCAGTCGTGTGTATAGCAAGGTAGCAAGATCACAGGTTGTCGATGGCGTGTTCAGCGCCGTAACATCCGCACACAGTTTAATGATTCGTCCGGGAAGCCGGGAGGCCGCGGCACCGCTTAATACACCGCTTTGTAATCGCGCGTCGAGGTCTCCGGAGAAGGCGATGCCAGAATTCGCAGGCGCAAAAACGTCCAAACGGGCCAAAATTTACACAACGTCATCAACTGTGAAATCGGTAAAATCCACAAATTATCTTCAATTCTGGAACGTGAGGGAGTACTTGAATGGTTCGTTCATAATTAAGATCATGCATTACTCTCTGTGAGAGAGATTACCAAACGTACCGGTAGCAGAGAAAAAGGACTTCGAACAGTTACACAGTTTAGACAGACACAGCTGCCAGTCAATAGAGGAAATGTAAAAAATATGTTTCTCTATCGTTACTGTGAGTTAGTAGTTGTCCTGTAAATAATTCTCAGCTATCCTAACTGAACAATATATACTTGAACAAGATTGCAAAAATTAGGTTTTATATATGTAGTAGAAATGTGGAATCAACATACTAGAACTTCAAGGTCAATTAAGATATCAAATGTGTACCTCTCATATGTGCTTTGCTGGTAATAAGAAGTCACATTGCCAAGTTGATACGGATCATTCTGATAAGCAGATAAAACATGCTCTTGCATGGAGTACTGGGTGTACAGAGAAGACGACGTGGGCACTTGCCCGTACTGAACAGTAGAAGGTAATGGACCATACGCTCCATATCCAGCTTGATAATCATACCCGGTTATTGTTTCACAATAAGCATGCATAGCGGGTTGAGCAGTTGGGAAAGCCGGGTGATAGCATGGGAGTGTGTACGACTCAGATGGCACGAGATGAGTAGCAGGTGGAGGAACATAGGCATAAGAAGCTAGCTGTGACGGGTATGAAGCTGAAGGAGGCAGGAAATAAACAGCGGGAGCAGGGGGCTGACATCAACGTAACGTGGCAGTGCTGATTCTGGAAGTGAAGCAATTGGTTCAGCTTCAAACAAAACTCTCAATTTCTCAACCTGCAACAGAATATCAACATTATTTACATGATGTGGCCATCTTGGCACATTTATAATACAAAATACTAAGATTTGAACTGCACAAAAGAAAACTAGTAAGATTTGCATGCAAGGACAAAATAGAAGACATGGCCATAATCTTCTATTATCTTTATATTAGAAGGTTAAAAGGAGTCACCACATTCGTTCTGAAAGTCACGAAATTACCACGTTAATCTAAAAAAAAGATATCGACCGTCAGATTTTATGAAGATTTGACGCCCGGATGAAACCAATAGTTCATATCTGACTCCAACTAACATATAGATAAGTTTAGATTAATTAGAAGATTTAAATAAAAATAGATAAAAAAAATTCCCCCACCAGTTCCGATCTCCCTGAGTCCATCCTCTTCCTTTCCTGTTTTATTTTTCCAGTTTCATATCCGAGTCCAGCTAATAAATAGGTAAGTTTAGATTAATTACAAGACTTCAATAAAAATAGAAAAAAATTCCCCCAGCGCAACCTTTTATTTCCTATTTTTTTTCCCGTTCCTGTTCCTGCCACGCGGAGGAAACAACCACAACTGATTTGTTTCTATTATTTTCTTCTCGAAATAAGGACAAAACATGTTTGTGTTCCTCAAATCACTTATGCAGGTTAATCTGTTTTGCGTACGATGTTAAAAGCTATCACCTGTTCACGTTTATTAGTGGCTTCAAATATTTTCACATCAATTAACTTTCAGAAATAAAAAAATACTTTAGGTAAACAAATAATTGTCCTGGATAATATATAAGTATCATATCTCATAGGAGGTAATAAGCATCTTAGCCCAAATGGTTGGCTAATAAATGTTTATAGCTATTTTAAAATCTCTCTATTTTATAGCAAGCAGTATTATTTGTAATGGTTAATATTCAAATCTCTTCATGTAAACCTAGAATAATAGGTTTCTTACCTAGGTAAATACATATACTTTATAGTGTTATCTGCATAATACGTAACCAGAAGCAAGTGAGGTCAACTCAATAGTGCTGTCTGCATGGGTGTGTTAGCTACAATGGTCAATTGTAAATTCTTTGTACCCGCATCGGCAGGCGTCACCTTTGGTCTAGATATACGATGATCGTGATCAACTACTAGCTTTGCAGGAATGTATCCAAATCCCAAATGGACAATAAAGCACGGACACAAACACACAAGGTTATTAGAGTTTAGCACTTTTTTTTCACGAAGATGTAAAACATGGAAATCAGTCTATGACACAAGTGAATTGCTTGAGAGAAGGATCATTGAGGATTAATTATGTTTTAGCAAGTTTGATAGCCACTTGATTAAAGATGAAATTGACAATGAGATCCAATGGTTGATGAACTATTGTCCATCCTGAGGAAATCATTGGTCTACTCGACAACTCTTGTATGTCATGAATACTGTAAAGTGACAAACAATGTGTTAGGAGGTGATTTTGATGACGATGATCAAATATAGGTCTATGTGTGCTGAGACTTTAGGATACGAGCAAAAATATTTGTATCAAAAAAATAATCACACTAGATCAATGGATAAACTCTTACTATTTAAATGGCATCATAATGCATGGACATTGAATTTATTATTTTTATATAACAAGAATGTTTGAGAGCAGTGAAAAATATAAGAATAACATAATTGCCACTAGATATAAATCCCTCAATCCATTTAGGTAAAATATCATTTATACTTAACCATTTGGATTTTGAGACATAATTAGTCCACTGTAATGTTTTTTGTGTTGTTCATAAGTGAGTTGTGTTCATTTTCAAACACATAGGAATGAACATACAATATTAATATAATGTAGACACTAAGTTTTAAGCATGATATTCATATAAAATATTATTTATTCTTATATGCTGATCCTTAGGAAAAATATGTGTTCATTATATTTAATAAAACAAACTTAATTGTTCTCAAGCAGAGAAATAACCTCTTGATAGAGTCACACTAATTTATTTATTTCATTTATATAATAAAAATTTACAAACTCAATAGTAGAATTTTAACAGTTCAAAAATTCCATATTAAGACATTCAATGCAAAATTTGAGAATACATGTTAAGTAGTTAACTAATTTATCGTTGATATTATTGAATTTGTTCTAGCCGCGCTATTAGCGCGGGCTACCTTACTAGTTCTCTGTATTGTAGATAGCTGCTATATTAAGAAAGGCCGTTATTGATAATTCAAGTCCATCACAAGATAAAATATACAAGGAGATGCAACTAAAAATCAGCACAATTCATTTACTCTTGTGATCAGAAGACATGCTAGTTGAATTTTTTCTTATCCATACTTACTTGTGAAGAGTTCAGCTCTAAGCTGAACTTCTTGTTGCAATAGTTCTCCTTTATAGCATCTCTTAGGGTACTCTCCAGGAGAGGGCTGAAACGACCTTCAGTCTTGAACTTAACCTGCATATACAAGAAAATGACCTTTTCGGTCCATAAAAAATAGTGCAGTTGCTAGATGTTATACGATATTCACATGCTGAGTAAATGGTATGTAGTGATATGAGAGAATGAAAATGCCAATAATTACTTGACATGTTCTGCAGAAGGGAAGCAAAAGATGTATCCACATGTTTCGTAGAAGGGCTAATAAAGTGAGCTAACAGATAATTTTATAATAATAGATATAATTTTTGACGTGTTATGCAGGACCCTTATGGTAATAGAGATGTATCGGCCACCAATTGCACATTACGGGTTTCTCCAGATCTCAACATGTTCACTCCAGAGGGAAGCAAGAAAGGGACACTAAACCCATATAGTATTAATCTTGGACCTTATAGTACACTGGATCAAAATTTTCTTCAGAGCTTTACTGATATAATGGCAAATAGAAATTATAGTGCACCAACAGATGTAAACAGAAGAACTGTAAAAGGTCCAAACAGACTGAATGCAGCAAGGCAACACAATTTCATGTTTCATGGGTGAATCTCAAATGCCCCAAAATGGGATGTCCTAGCATTACATCATGATCACAAAAATAGCATGACTTATCAGGCCGGGCTCCATGTTCAGTAACTGTTCAAAAATCAGACCGAGCAGCAAGCCTTCTTATATAATCATACCTACCGTCCAAATATTTGATCCACCAGAGTTAACTGTCGCTGGCCACAACAAAGTCACACCCACAGATTGATATACTCATACTGTACCCATCAGTATCGCCACATATCACCACAGTTTATTCTGATCGCATATGACCAATTCCACACTAGTGATCCTAAGTTCCTAACCACACAGAGCCCCCTTTCACCATTTTCGAGAATCTGAAACAGGTCAATTTCAGATTCCCGAAAATTTCATATTCAACATTGCATTGCGTCATGATTATAAAATAGCTTAACTTCTAATAATGCTTCATGTGCAGTAACCGTCAGACAGCGAAAATTCCAATGCACGACTCCTCTATCATCTCATTAACCTGCAGTCCAGATATTAGATCTTCCAGTTAACTGTTGTAATATGATGCAAATTCGGCCTTGCTAGGGACGCCTAGGAGGTGTGAGAGGTGGAGTCCTCCCACGTTACGGATCGTATTAGTTAGCCATCTATATATATACATCTTGTGTGTTGCAAGGGGAAAAGAGAGAGACTCATTGTAATTCCCCTACGTTCTGTAAACTCTCCTCATATAGTGAAGATTGTCGGTTGGCGCTCGTGGTTTTTCCCGCAAGGTTTTCCATGTAAAAATCTGTGTCTCGTTTCGATCTTATTTACGCATTATTTGCTAACAAGTGAGTATCGGAGCGCAGACACGAGATTGATTAAAAAATTTAGGGTTCAATCCCTGTTCGTAGCCGCCAGCTGCCGTCGAGCGCTGCCATCGCTTGCGCGATCTCCGTGGCGAGTCAGAGTCAAAGTCTGTTTTATTTCCTCTCCGATCCGTCATTGCTGTCGTGTTCTACTGTACCAGATTGGAGGGCATGATTTTTCGGTCTGATCCGAGTTGCTGCGAGTCGGCGAGTTGCTGCGCGTGTTGTAGCACCTGTCCAGGCACCATACCCGAGGCGACCACGACGTGAGGCACAGGCAGGAAATTATACCACCGGCTCAACACGCGAGGAGTGGAATAAAATTCCCGTGCGGGTGGCAGGTTTGGCCACTTTTGGCATGAAATTTGCTACGCACACACGAGGAAGTATACCAGGAGATTGGATTATTCTATTTTCTGCTGCGTGTACACAAAAGTGTACCAGGAAGGCTGCAGTTTACTGCTTGGTGCACACAAGACGATACCAGAGACACTGTATATTTATTTTGTTGCTGATTTCTTCGATGGCTTCTCTCAAATATGATGTTCCGCTGCTTGACCGTGATACACGGTTCACTCTTTGGCAAGTCAAGATGAGGGCAATATTAGCGTACACTCGATTTGGATGATGCGCTTGATTCTTTCTCTAATAAGAAGTAAGAGACTTGGACCGATGAAGAAAAGCGTCGTGATCGTAAGTCTGAAGATGGCAGCGGCGGAAGAGCCTTTTTCTCTAATAAAGCTCTCTCACAAATTCATCTTCATTTATCTAATAGTATTTTGCAAGAGGTTTTGGATCGGAAAACCGCTGCCGCTTTATGGCTCAAGCTAGAGTCGATCCGCATGTCCAAAGATCTAACCAAGCAAGATGCATTTGAAGATGAAATTGTTTACTCACAAGTTACAAGAGGGTAATTCACCGGCCTCTCATTTATCAGTCTTCAAGGAGATTGTTTCGGACCTAGCGTCCATGGAGGTAAAATATGATAATGAGGATTTAGCTCTTGGTGATATTAAAGTGTGCAAGATCAGTACGCATTTTAATCCTCGCTGATATCATGACAAAGCCGGTTCCCATCTGCTAAGTTTGAGCTATGCTCAAGCTTGGTTGGTGTTACGAGTTTAAGTCCTAGTGACTTGTTGGCGCACGATGCTATTTATTATTGAAGGGAGTTCATTGATGATCCTTCATTTGCTGCAAGATGGAATTTGTCTCAAGGTGAAGTTTGTTG
>JAUNZO010004300.1:0-12985 GCA_031894775.1 Chloris gayana
TTTTTCTTGTTCTCGTCGTTGCGGTGTGAAAACAGTTGAGATGTCACTACCACACGGACGCACTGTAGCGGCGGACCAAATGGGCTCGTAGCGGCGGCTAGGCCGGGCCGCCGCTACGCCTCCGCAGTTAGAAATGGAGGTTTGTAGCGGCGGCCCGTCAGCAACCGCCGTTACAAAAGTGTTTTGTAACGGCGGTTGGTTATACCAACCGTCGTTAATAATGACATTATTAACGGCGGTTGTGGATGCCAACCGCCGTTAATACGGTTATTATTAACGGCGCGCGGCAGTATAATCCGCCGTTACTAAGGCCTTTGTAACGGCGGATTATACTGCCAACCGCCGTTAATATTTGAATACCACAAACAAAAATTAAATTACAGGAAACCAGAAATACAACAAATCTCAGAACATACACATATATTAATCACAATTCATTGACATCTCAAAACATTCACATGTATTCATCATCCAATGTTTACTTCTCAAAACAAATCAAGTCACTTGCATATATACAATAAACATTGTCTTTACATGAGAAACTATGAAGTCTATCAAACTACTTTCCTAATCCACTCATCACTATCTTCACTACCATCGTTCACGAATGGTCGTGTCGAACCACACCACTCATAGAGAGAACGATGGTCCCTAGCGCTCTCATTGTCTTCGTCGAAGAACCTGCCAGCAGGAGAGATAACCTCTACGAGCAAGAACCGACACATCCGCTCCACAATCGGTAACATTTGGTCTGAAGTCGGATGTTTCGATCTTTGCGGGAACGCTTTGTTCTTAAAATCTTGTAATATCTGTTTGTCCGTTTTGGTTCTCTGCCATTAGAATTTCTTTATTAACAAGATTGCAATTATAATTAAAATGAATCAAATTTGATAAACTCAATAAAACGCACCTGTTGGTCGGTCTCTTCAATAATGACATACATATAACTCGAGAAGCTATTCGCGTACAAACAAGTGTAGTAGCCACAGTGGACACTACCTTTCACTTGTTTAACACACTATATAAAATAAAGGAAATAAGTTACTATTTTGTCAATCACACCGATAGTAGGACAACGGCGTAGAGAAGTGAGACAAATGTATCTTACCGGGAATTTGTGCTGAAAGTACATATTTTTCGGCCGCCTAGGGTTGTGCGGCCCGCCAGCCTTTACATAATTCTCGTATGCACTGGTCCATCATAAAAAACGTATAGTTAGATAAAACTATCATTTCTGAATTATAGACGTCTACGATGATTAAGTACGTACCAATCAATGACGCTCACGATGTCGGAGTAGCCCCTTTTGTCCAAGTCGAGGCTGTCGAGGACAAGAAGGTACCCATTTCTCGGCATAAGGACAAAGCAGATCCGGTGATCACTGCAAGAATGATCGTATGCGTTAGTATTCTAGAGCCTTTAAATGCAAGAGAACATGAAAAGACTTGTTGGAACTTACTTATAGTTGTAAGGCGCGAGAATAGAACATCCTGTCTTGCCACTTGATGAAGCGAGTTATAGATGTAGGTTGCCACATCAGATCTAGCTTTAGATGTCATCTCGGCCTTGAGTTGATCTAGCTCCTCGGGCTTCATGTCCTTATACTTTGGGTCCTTCTCATTGATCCGTGGGTTGATCGCGGATTGACATATCATGTTCGGGTTGAGGTACCCGACCCTCCAATCTGGTCTATTGATTTTCTTTTTTTGAAATTCCGAATTCATCCTAAATGAAGCATAAGTCAAAAATGAACGAGATTAATGCTTCAAATATGAGAATATGTACGAGAATTGATATTTGAAATAGGAGATAGAAAATGGGGTTACTTACAAGCACCGAGAGGGTTATAAAGGTTGTGTCCACCTTGCCAAGCCGGAACATAGTGTGAAGATCATTGAAATACAGTCCAAGAACCGAGTCGGCTTCATCGTTGAACACGTGTGCTTGGAACTTTGCACGTGATGACCTCGACTCCAAGCTTCGATGCTCGCATGTACCGGTCGTGCAGCTTACGCATCGCGCCCGGCAGGTTCTTGTACACGGTCTTCGATATAAGCGGCTTGGCAAACATGAATGTGGGGTAATCCGTGTCATCACCGTCCTTAAATAGGTCATCATTGTATGAGATCGGTTGTCGGGACTACGACACGATCTGCGGCTTAGGAAGCTGTGGATTGCATCTCCTCTTCAAAGAATCCAAGTAAGCTTTAATGTTTGCTTGAGTTTCGGGAGATACAATCTTGCGCTCCCGAGTCTCCGAGATTTCGGGAGGACTCGATCGCTCAACCGCAACCGCTACGAGACGCGTCCTTGGCGATCACCGCCAATTCTTCATGCTGAACTCCCTCTAGCAAGATCTCTTCGGAGTTAGAGACGTTAGGGAGGATTGGGCTGTGGACAACTTCCCCGCTATGTCATCCGCCTTTCGAGATGCCGAAGCAGCACCCGATAGATGAGACGGTTGTCCATGTGCATATTCAGTGTGTTGGCTCGCATGGGCTGATCCGTGTCCGGATATCGGGGGTGGAGAAGCTTGTGGAGTCGTGGACATGACAATATCACTACCTTTCTAGATAATGAATGTCCCGACAGCGTCTCGCGAGTCTCCATCCCCGCCTCGGGTATAGGGTATTCAAGCTCGTCGTCCTCATGACCTGGGATGACCTCTTGGACGCAGACACGCACATACCCCTCGGGGATTTCGACGTTGTGGATTGTCCGCCCCGTTGTGTACGCCCGTCCCGCTGCAACCTTCCTCTTCTTTCCCTTGTATCCAAACGGGACGTGGAGCTCACAGGCTGTATCATCTGCAATGTCAAGTGGTCCCGATGGCACGGAGCTGGAGGTCGGTGTAGAACTAGGCGGAGGCATAGGCATAAACCCTGCACTAATTTTAGTAAGCACATCTTCCATTTCCTTCCAGGTGCTAGGGTCTCCGGGATTGAACGATCCATCTTCGCCTTCTCTTCCATGTCTTGCTTGTACAAGGTATGCTTCTTGTACAGCGAGGGAGCAGAAGAAGAAGAGGAGAATCCTTCCTTCCACGTGGCGGACGAGGACACTCCTCGTACCCGCCCACCATGCTCCTTGCTGTTCGGTGCGTGTGTGAGCTGATCTCTCGTGGTACTCGGATTTAAGAGCTCCACTTTGCATCCGCACCTTGACACGTCCTTTCAAGTTTTGCAGAACTTCTTCTCGCCGCTGGGTCGTTCATAACAAGACCATCCTCCGTTTGATCGGAGCGAGCATAGACCCAATTCCTCGCACGCTCCTCGATACCCTCCATTTCATCGGGCTTTCCTTCTAATCTCCTCTTCTCTTCCATCTCTCTCCGGATGGGAATCTTTTTCTTATAACCGCCCGGACCCAAGCGCGGCTTGTACTTGTTCTTCTTGTTCAGCTCAACCATCTTCTCACTAGTCTCCAAGGAAGACTCGCTCGTCTTCTGCTCAACAAACTCTTTCCAGTCATGCCGACTTATTTTGCCGTACTTATGAAAAGGCGTAAGGTTTTTCTTAACATAGTCGCAATTCAGCCTGGACTTGTAATCTCGCCGAGATGTGATTACAGCGGCTCATCGTTGCCGTCTTCGCCCTGTCGAGATCGGCTGGTTGGAACCGGATGTTCTCCTTTATAGCACTCCACATCTCATCCTTCCTCTCTTGTGGCACGGATCGCTAATCGGGCCAAATGATTCGGCACGGATCCCCGACCACTTTGCCACAACGATTACGCCATTTTGCGTGGACACCGGCGGGTTCTATTGGTGTCCCGTCTTTGGGAGTCGAGAGCGAGTGACTTCATAGATGCCCTCTGCCTTATTCGCAGAGCGTTCACCGCGCTTGCGTTTCTTGGGGGTCACTTGGGCAGTCACGTTTGTGGCCGGCTCGTTGGCGTCCACATTGCCCTCTGCCTCATCTTGTGAAGCGATTTGAAGACGAGAACTTCGTCTAGGAACCTATGATGTAAGGAATAGAATTAGTACACAGCTATTTGATGAGAAATATAAGGAATACCATATTTGATGCGATACCTCTTCTTCGGGCATGTAGTCGTGGTCCGGGGTATGGCCCCGAGGTGGCCGAGGTGGTTGAGGATGCGGATCCTCCGGTTCCACATATCCTTCCTCTGCCGATGAATCGTCGAAGACGATGGCCGAGTTTCACCTTGAGGCGGTGTGTAGTTGATACGGTGAGGCGGGGAAGGATTAGGGTTTGTAGCCACCGGCTCATTCTCTCCTACGGCATCTTGTCCGCCATAGGGTTAGGCTACCTTATTAGAGACGAAGAGTTTGTCGGAACAGGGATATATCTTTGTACTTGCGGGGAGACAACGAGAGGAAGCAATGAGAATTGAATTACAAAATAGATTAATTTATATAAAACAAATATGTTTTGCATGGCATCGGAACAAGGATAGAATCTCAATCATACAGGTAGAAGAGGAGGACGAAGAGGATGGACGTACAATGTAGGACACTTTCATAAGAAAGGCAGGTGCACATTATGCAATACATACCACAATTTATAAGACCTCGAGATAAACAGGTCGAGATACTTGGGTATCCTCCGGACAATCAAACGTAATGTCATACACATCACATAGATCATCCGGAGAACACCCAAGCATCCGTCCATGTCTACCTAAAGGTCGTACGAGTTGCGATACGCCTTGCATATTTTTGTACCAACCTTCCTAATGAAAGACACCCTAATTCTATATTCATCCTCCCCATCCTCCCCTTCTCCTACATATATTGATGCTTATAAAGTCATCATCTGCCGAAAAGATGCTCTCGGTGCGGGTTGCCGATTCAACGGCCATCCAACGCTATTATAAGGTCATTGACTCGTATGGCAACATGTTTCCAACATCCGAGGATGCGGTCCATGCTGCCACACTCATCTCACTTTGCCCGCTGTCATCATCGAGCATGGCTAGACCAAGTTGAGGTAAGAGGGGAAAGAGAGTAGAAAAAAGAGAAAAGAGAGGAAATAAAACAAAGAGAGGGAAAAACAGAAGAAAATAGAGGAAAGAGGAGAAAATAGAGGAAAGCTACTCCTGCTCCGAGTTGCAAACAGATCATCGATCTCGTGCTACGAGCAGAGCAGAGAAGCAGAGAAAAGAGAGGAAAGAGGAGAAAATAGAGCAGATAGTTTTTATTTCCTTTATTTGGTCTAGCCATGAAAGAGAGGAAGAGAGGAAATAAAAGAAAGAGAGGGGAAAACAGAAGAAAATAGAGGAAAGAGGAGAAAATAGAGGAAAGCTACTCCTGCTCCGAGTTACAAATAGATCATTGATCTTGTGCTACAGCAGAGCGAGAGCGAGAGAAGAGAAAAGAGAGGAAAGGGGAGAGGAAAGAGGAGAGGAAACATGGAATATTTTAGGTGGCTACCATATGCCACTATATTTTAGGTTGCAGCATAGGCAGTATATGTCTAGATCACATCAATCATCAATCATCAATCAACGATATAATTTTCAAGCACTTCAATAAAGCGGGCATGCACTGAAAATGGGATATCAGTGAACCCCTAGCATTTCTAGTCAGCAGGCAGCAAGCAGAAATGATAGAACATAGCTAAGCACTTGACATAGCATCAGGTCTTGTGTCGATAAAACAACACTGGTGGAGAATATAGCTAACCACTAAATGTTGTCTTCCACAGATTAAAAAAGTCACCACCCAAGACAACATCCAGCATAAAAGCAAGCCATCTTAATGATGTGTCCATGTTTATGTAACAGTTAGCATTGTTGTGAACAACCCTAGCATTTCAGTAAAGCGGGCATGCACTGAAAATGGGATATCGGTGAACCCCTAGCATTTCTAGTCAGCAGGCAGCAGGCAGAAATGATAGAACATTAAGCACTTGACATGGTCTGTTGAGTACAGCACCTTTGGTGATGGCTTCCTCTGGTTTTGTAAAGCATGTCTATGAACAGCCCCACCCCCATCATAAAACACTATATTCTTAATTGTTTTCCATTTCTTGATATTCCAGGGCAAAAGGTCATCGGAGTCTAATTTGTGATATTCTTGAAGCTAAAGCATGGAAAAGGGGGCTGGTGTTCGTGCTGTGATGCTTGTAATTTGTGATTTAGAATAATTTCATTTGTGGGCCTTGTTGTGCAATGCTTAGTAGTCAAACATAGGGATACTATGTACAATCTGAATTAGCTAGAACAGATATGTATGATATTTTCTCAGTGTTAACATTCTTTCTATTTTAGTCCAATATTTCACAGCTGTCTACTGTTATTAGAACAACACTTACACAAAAGAATACCGATTGAGATGTTGAAAATACACTATCACCTAATGTTATCCTTGTATAAAAGTTCTGGTTGTTTTTGTCCCCCAAAAAAGTCAATGCTGTCTTCCACAGATTAAACCCCTAGCATTTCTAGTTAGCAGGCAGCAGATTAAACCCTAGCATTGTTACTCACTAACAATAGGGATTCAGCAGAAACATCAAACCCTAGCACCGATAGATTAAACCTAAACATGTAAACCCTAGCACCGACAGATTAAACCCAAACATCTAAACCCTAGCACCGACAAGAACCCAATCAAATAGCGAGCAAATTTCTTAGTTGAACAAGTAGCGAGCAAGAACAGGGAAGGGAAGGGAAGGGAAGGGCATACCAGGGAGGCGCCACGAAGGCTCACCGTCGGGGAGGGGGAAGGGGGAAAGGGGAAGGGCGTACCGGGGTCGATGAGGTGGTGACGGCGACGAGGGAGGCGTCGCCGCGGAGGGCCCGCGAGGAGGTTCCGGCGACGAGGGAGGCGTCGCCACGGAGGGCCCGCGAGGAGGTGCCGGCGAGGAGGGAGGCGCCGCCGCGGAGGTGTTGGCGAGAAGGTGCCGGCGAGGAGGGAGGCACCGGCACGGACCCGCGAGGAGGTGCCGGCGAGGAGGGAGAGGCGCCGGCGCGGGGGCCCGCGAGGAGGTGCCGGCGAGGAGGGGCAGGCCCGGAGGAGGACCGACGCGGAGGAGGTGACGGCGAGGAGGACCGACGCGTGGAGGAGGTGCCGGCGCGGAGGAGGACCGGCGCGGAGGAGGGTTGGGGACGGCGCACGGCGGCCGGAGTTTTGGGCAGCTCTGTCGGCGTCGTCGTCTGCGGCGCCGGTGCTAGGGTTGGCGCCGCAGCGGCGTGCCTTTTATAGGCGGAGAGCTATAACGGCGGTTGGCAATGCCGGCCGCCGTAAAAATGCCGGTGGGATCCAGCTGTCGGTGAGACGGATGTTCTAAAACGGCGAAAGTAGTTGCCATCCGCCACTAAAAATGACGTGGGCCACTGTCATACCTTTTAGCGGCGGCCGGCATTGCCAACCGCCGCTAAAAATGACATGGGCCCACATGTCATACCTTTGTAACGGCGGTTGGCAACTCAAACCGCCGTTACTAATGATTTTGGGCCCATATGTCATAGTAATGTTACTAATAACTATAAAATGATTTAAATAGTGATAAATTGTTCGAAGAAATAATTAAATGTCAATAAATTCCAATAATGAGATTATTAAGGAGATAGAAAATAAACACAAATATTAATTCGTACACATAGAGTTATGTCATAAACATAAAAATATGAATTACATGCCGCTTGATAATATAAGTTAAAGTTACAGATTAAAGTAACATAGAGGTACATCATCCTTGGACTGTTTTTCCTTCGCAATCCGAACGCATGTACGGCATTTCTGCAGAATATCCGAGCCTTGTTTCTATGATTCTGAACTTACTTGGATCAATAAATAATGGCACTTCGTCATATTGATTATATTCATCTTGATCCTGCACATTCTCCACTCCAACGACTCTTTGTTTACCGGGAATAACAATGTACTTCTTTTCATCCTTTGGTTCGAGTATATAGAACACTTGTGCTACCGCCCTAGCGAGTATCCAAGGGTCATCTTTGTGACCGAATTTGTTTAGATCGACGAGGGTCAATCCATATTCATCCACCTCCACCCCTTGTGGGTGTTGCACCCATTTGCATTTAAATACAGGAACAACGAGATTTTGTCCGTAATTAAGTTCCCATATTTCCTCGATGTACCCATAGTATGATGTCGGATTGTCCTCTTCGTCATAGGCATGTGTTCGAACACCGCTGTTTTGACACTTGCTTTGCTTGTCCTTTTCTTGAGTGTAAAAGGTATAGCCATTGATGTCGTACGCTCGAAATCTAACCACACTCTTCGAAGGCCTCATGGCTAACCTTCTCAACATTTTTTCGTCTACGGAGTCCCCACGTGGGAGCTCTTGGTTCTCGAACCATGATGTGAAGGTTTTCTTGTGCTCCATTATGATCCAATCTTCTGTCTTGTCCGTGTGGTTCTGGTGAAGCTCACTTAGGTGTTTCTCAAAGTATGGGCCCACAATCTCTGTCTCGTTGTAATACGCTAAAATGTGCTGCATCCACTCTTTTGTAGTCACGATCGATAAATGACTTCCGTCCTCGTGTACCTTTTCCAGACAGCCGGCCCTCGTGATGAGACACGGGAAGACCAATAGCTCCTCCATTTTTAATGTAGTCGGCACAGACACTCAATAATCTCCTCGGTGTTGTATCCCTCAATCATTGAACCCTCCGGATGAGAACGAGTTCGTACAAAGCGTTTCATTACATACATGAACCGCTCAAAGGGAAACATATGATGCATGTAGACGGGGCCCAACGCAGCAATCTGGTCAACGATATGAAGCATGAAGTGTTCCATGGTATCAAAATAGGAGGGAGGAAAACACATCTCAAGCATGCACATTGTTTCATTCATATGGGTCCGTAGGTCATCCAACTCCGCTTTATCGATCACCTTCTTCGAGACTACGTTCCGGAAGTAGCACAGGCGAGTTATAGTTAACTTCAACCACTCGGGTTTCACAGCCACGATGGCGACGGCTAAGAACACCGAAAGCATTGTGTGACAATCGTGAGTGTTGTAGCCACTTATCTTTAGCTCTTCCATGTTCACGAGATTTTTCACGTTCGATGAGAATCCGGTGGGACACTTAATCCCGTGTAGACACTTACAAAATGCTATTTTCTCCTCACGCGTAAGGTTGTAGATTGCGGGAGGCGGATAGTATTTTCCATTCGCCCTTTCCTGCGGATGGAGCTCGGGTCTAATGTTCGAGTGCCACAAGATCTCTACGTGCACTCGAGTCCATCCTTTGTCTTACCGGGTAGGTCAAGAATAAGTCCGCTAGTGCTGTCATATACGCCCTTCCCAATGTGCATCCGATCGAATGCATGAGTCACTTCAAGTTCCGCCCGATAATTGAGGTATCCGAAGAAAATAGAGTGCTTCTTAAAGGGCGTGTGGGCTTTGCACTTTGGAACTCCCTTCACCGGTTTGCCAAACACAACTTTGATGTTCTTTACCGTCTCGAACACGACACTAGGGGTCCAACGTCGAGGTTCTTCGCCTTCCTCAATAGTGCCATCAAACTGTCTCTTCAACAAGCGATACCTGTGGTTTCGTGCTAGGAATCGACGGTTTCGCGTGTACACTATCTTCCGGGATGATGGAAGATACACATGGGATGTATCATCAACGCATACAAAACAACCATACTTTCCTTTGACCTGTCCCGATAGCGCCCTTAGCGCTGGTGAATCACTTATCGTCACAAAAATGATGGCTTTGAGCAAGAAGGGCGCTCTACGGTGCTCATCCCATATACTAACCCCTTCTAACCACGGTTTCTGCATGTCTTCCAATAATGGTTCCAAGAACACATCTATGTCGTTACCAGGTTCTTTCGGACCGGATATAAGGATTGTCAATAGCAGGTACTTTCTCTTGTGACACAACCATGGTGGAAGGTTGTATATTGACGAGTATAACCGGCCAAGTGCTGTACGGGTTCCTCAATTGACCATGAGGATTCATCCCGTCCGTACTCGGAGCAAACCGTATGTTCCTTGTCTCTTCGGAGAATTCTGGATGGTTAGAATCAAACTTTTTCCACTGGGTCCCATCAGCTGGATGACTAAGTTTCTTTGAGTCCCTAGGGCGCGAATGCCACGTCATCGGTTCAGCATCCTTAGGGTTGGCAAACAATCGTCTTATCCGATCCACAACGGGTAAGTACCACATCACCAAGGCAGGAATCTTCGTTTGTTCGCTGTCATCGACGGTGATGCTTTTCTTCCTCTTCTTCGCATTCTCGTTGCTCTTCTTTCCACTAACAACCGATGTGTCCGCATCATAGTCGTCCTTGCACTTGAACCGACTACGCTTGCATCTTGGGCATCTCACGACGTCCTTGTATTCCCCCGATACAATATGCAATGATTTGGGCACGCGTGAATCTTTTGCACGCCCAACGAAAGCGGGGTTATGAGCTTCTTAGCAAAATAGGTGCTTTTTGGCAACAAGTTGGGCTTCGGTAGAATGTCCGAAAGGAGTTCCAACAAATCCGTAAAACTAGCATCCGACCAACCATGGATGGCCTTTAATTTCATCAGCTCAAGTACCGTACGTAGCACAGTACACCATTTTTCACATCCCTTAGATTCCTCGTATAGTGGATCCTTCGATGCTTTCTCCAGCGATGCAAAGTTGCTCAACCCTCTCGTTGTCCCTCCATTGAGTAAAACTTGCGGTTCAAAGTGTTGCAACATTTCCTCAACATCAAAATCACATGACTGTTCTGTTACTTCCTCGGCTCAAATAGGCTCCTCATCTTCAACATTGACACGGTCGTGAACATCAAGGTCATCGTCGGCATCACCATCAACAGATTGCTCGGGTATTGTCTCCACCACGTCTTCACCATGCTTTGTCCACCGGATGTAGTCCTTAACAAAACCTCTCGTTATTATGTGTGAATTGATTATAATCGTATCTTTCCACATTTTCTCATTTTTGCAATCACGACACGGACAATGTATTTCATCCCTTCCTTCTCGCTTAGCATGTTGTGCGGCCTTCGTGACAAATGCCTTGACTTGCCCTCGAAAATAACTTCCCGTTCTTGACGCTTCATACATCCAAGATTTATCTATACCTCAAACACTACACATCAAAAATAATAATCACTTCAACAAACATGAAACAATATATCTCGTAGGATCAAGTTTTGTGCGCTACAAATAAAGTAACCAACTAGATACATAAATTATTTTAACGAAAAAAAAAACTTCCTCCTTTAGCTAACCTAACTCTCTATGCATCTATCATGAGAAACCTAGATATATAATTTTCCTCCATGAAGAAGCCTAGAGATACAACTTTTCTCCATTTAAAAGACTCAAGATACAAATAGATGCAGAAAAACCAACCATTGCTCTACAAATCTAAAGATTTGTGACAAATGGGCATAAAATTCAAAGTAAATTACAAAGCCAAAATTCTACTAGATTCCAACATGATAACTAGAAATAGTACATGGGATAGATTTCCCTTACCCTAGGGAACAGATCTATGCAAGAAAAACGAACTCAAAACCTCCCCCCTTGTTTTTCGATTTTTGCCCCAATTTTCGGGCCGCCAACGGTGGAGAAGCTCACTGTGCTGTCCGAACCCGTGTATTTATACCTGGGAGTTTGTACCGGCGGTTGGAATTGTCCACCGCCGCTAAAAAAACTTTAGTAACGACGGATGACAATGTCAACCGCCGGTATAAATGCTGGCCCATTTTAGCGGCGGTTGGAAAAGCCAACCGCCGCTATAAGTCCTCTATAGCGGCGGCTGGCATTTCCAGGTGGCCGGCCCAGCACTGTAGCGACGGGCCGCTTTTGGCCGCGCCGCTAGGCCGATTTCGGCCCCGCCGCTACAGAGCCGTTTTGCTGTAGTGTGTGATTTGCATACAGGTTCGTATCGAGAGCTGAATAGGCGGAGAGGACCATAGTAATTGACGGTGAGTAAGAAGATTTATCGTGTCAGTGGTGGTCAGGGCAGTTGAAAAGTCAATGGAATCGAGGCATTATGTGGTGACAAGTGAGTTGATAAATGCTGGAGTATTTACCGTCAGTGGCGGTAGTAGTGTGCTGAGTATGCGGCCATGCGGAGTTGATAAATGCGGAGGAAGAAGAAGATGGGGGTGGTGGTGTCTTATGTCTGGTAAACCGGAATTGATGACATCTCAAAAAAAAAAAGCGATGAGGTCCTTATTTGTCCAAGCCATGTGTTTGGATTAAGTGCACGAACTACTCTGGTAGCATGGGACGCACCAATTTTTTTTTTCATAGGGTGAGGCCACAATTTTCGCATGCAACCTAAAATCTGACCCATCCCCTTTTAAGGGATAATTGCATAAATCACTCCATAAGTTAGGTCCTGTTTGTTTCAGCTTATTTTGGGTCAGATTATTTAATCTAGATCAAATAATCTAGGTGGATAAACAAACAGGCAGCTTATTTGATGAGATTAAGTAATCTAGAGGCTAGATTATCATAATCTAATAAGCACATCAAGAGGTGCTTATTTTCAGCTTATTTGACAAAAGACCCACTACCCTTATATAATTGAAAGAAATTATCCACCTTACCATCAGCATGGACCCCACCTACCTGACACACATTTCGCCACCGGCAACTACGAGTATCTTCCTCCTGCTCTTCTTCTCTTTCCTCTTCCATCTCCTCCCGAAATCCAACCAATCCTTCATTTTTTTTTTACTTTCTCACCAGGTCCGTCGAACAAACAGTTGCAATAGAACCTCCCGATCACGATGATCCTGGAGAATCTCTCTCCCAAGCCTTAGCCCTTGAAAATCGTTGAAACAAATATTATTTACTAGCTATTGTAGCAAAAGGGTATTATTGTCTTCTCGCACCTATAAGCAATAATCCATATAAAATAATCTAGGTAAACAAACACTCGCTTTAGATTATATAATCTAGATTATTTAATCTAACTTATATAATCTAGTACCAATAATCTAGATTATTTAATCTAACTTATATAATCTAGTACCAATAATCTAGATTATATAATCTGCTTGGGAAACAAACAGGGCCTAAG
>JAUNZO010004302.1:0-36172 GCA_031894775.1 Chloris gayana
CCGCCGCATTGAGTGAGCCGTGCCCCGGTCACCACCAGACCCGATCCCAGTTGCAGATGCCCATCCACCCACCCGCCTGTGTTGGCGGGGACGCGCTCTGCCACCGGCACAGCCTTTCCCTGTCCTGTTCCGGTGCCTGCACGCACACTGATGATGATGCCCGAGATCCGGCAGCTTTTGGGCACGCATCAAGTGTCGGTGCGCGTGAGCCTTTGCCCTCCACCGCTTCGGGGGTCAAATGTGCGTGCTGCGCAGTCGTTTCCTGCCTTTCTCTTTCGGCCGCGGTCCGTCGGGTGCGAGGTGAAAAGTCGGAACTGGCGGTGGTTCGTTGCAACAATGATGGCGCCTCCTCGTCAGTGCAGCGCTCCCACTGACGGGATCGTGATGATGGATGCACGGCTCGTATTTTCCTCCCCGCACTTCACACACCTGAATTTGCCTCTTCTTTCTTTTTTTCTAAAGTTTTCCACGGTTATCACTAGATGTATTGTACTACTTCTTTACTTAAATTATTATCGTCGTTGACTTTTTTTTGTTAAGTTTGACCATTTGTCTTATTCAAATAAAGTTTAACAAATGTCATATATTTTGTTGGAATATGTTTTATCACTAAAGAAACTTAAAATGTAGCATATTACTTTTTGTACTTGAAGAAATTTTTTGAATAAGACGAATTGGCCAAACATCACGAAAACAACAATTTAAGTAATGAAGGGAGTACGTAGTAGCTTTTAATGGGATGATTTCTCCCTGTGAGAGAGAGAGGGCTGAAGAACAAGTGCCCCTTTAATACGGGAAGTACGTACGTACTACCAGCACCAGGCTGATGATACACCACTTCCTGTACCACGAATAAGTGCCGCCGTCTGGGTACGTTCGTACAGCACCTTTACACTCCATGGACAATCATAACCCCCATGAGTAGTACCAAGTGTGTGTACGCACACCCACACCCACTTGCTCGCGGAAACGGACCACGTAATAAGGGTGTGTTCGTTTGTCTGGCTCTAAATTTTAGAAATACGTTACATCAAAAAGAATCTTATTATTTAAGAAGTATTAAATAAAGTTTAATTATAAAACAAATTACAGGTCCCTAGACTAATTTACGAGACTGAATCTAATGAGGTTAATTAAGTCGTGATTAGAAGACGGTTATCTGTAGCATCACTTTAGCAAAATATAGATTAATTAAGCTCATTAGATTCATCTCGAAAATTAGCACCAATCTGTCAATAGGGTTTTGTCATTAAATTGATCAAAATATTCATAAATAATAAGATTCTCTTTGATATGACAGTATGCTAAATTTTAGAGGAGGAAACGAACACACCAAATCCAGGGCAAATAAAGAGCGTGTCCAGTTGTCCCGCAAGAAGCCAGCACCCGATCCTTTCTTTTCCTCTCCTTTCTTTTATATAGGAGGGAGGGATAGAGGGACATGATGATGGTGACCTAGGACGACACGGACGGCACTAATAAACTTACCGGGCACGATGGAATAAACTAGGCATGACCACGAAGGCGCTTTGGATTATTGAGCTCTCTTTGTGTTTTTTTTTCAGGCGCCTTCCGTGGTTGATTATTCGTGGCTGCTTTTAGTACGTAGCTGCGGCTTTCTGTTACAGCACATTTGCTGCTTTGCTTTGGTCAAGTGGTCGTGGACCTCTTTGGGCTATGTAATCTAGTTCCCCCTTTTGGAGAAACTAAAGTTAGTCAGGGGACCTTGGTGTTTAGCAGCGGCTCGCTTTATCGCTTTGCCTTTCTTTTTTCTTCGTTGGGCACACAGCACGCACAAATGATCCGCTTTGGATGGAGGACCCTACCTCTGCCGTGTTCATCGGTAAGTCCACGGCCACGCTAGCTAGCTGCCCGTGCCGTTCCATGCCTTCTCTTCTCGATCGTCTACCTGTAGCGATTGGACCGACTACGTGTGATTGCCAACGCTAGTGGCTAGTGCTGCCGCGCTATTCGACTCTCTTTTCGCTGAAATGGAAACGGGAACCTTCCTCTTTCTCTGTACGGGCGTGCTGCCTGCCTGGTCCGTGACGAGTGCACACTAGGTAATGCACGTCACTATCCAGCTACTTTATCTAGTAAACGTAGCTAATCCAGAGATAATGGAGGGTGGGACACAAGTGGCTTACAGTACGTTTTAAAAGCGGTCAGCTGTGGCCAAGCCAAAGTGAAGCAAGAAAAATTCGACCAGCAGGGAACGAACGATAAAGGCGATGCCGATCGAGAACAAAAATGCCAGAGCCTAAATGGAAAATTTAGAGCTCAAAAGGTGCACCCCAACAAGTAAGGTGAAGATTTTAATTAATGTTTGACATTGTATCACCATGGTCAGAGGTACAATAGTAATAGTCAATCAGTTCATGCATAGCATTTTAATTAAGGTTTTTGTGCTGTTGATTACACTAAGCAAAAATTACAGATTATATATTTGTATTGCACTAAAAGTTCTCGCAGGTAGGTATATGAAACACCTCCTAATAAGATGCAAGTGGATATTTCTCATTTTCTCTATTTTTATATGGAAAATTTATAGTTTATATGTGTACCTTTTCATTTAAAATCATGTGATTAATATGGCTCTAGCTAGTCGTACATCCTAATTCTAGACTGAAGGATATATGCCTTTTCTTTATAGAGAAGTGCTCCGGTGCACCTCTTTTAAAATTAGCACGAATCTTAAAGCCATGTAATTAATTTAGGTAGGTGCTATTAATTTCTTCTTATATTTTAGTTAGCCCTACTCTTTGGCCTGCTCAATACGATCCTGTCAAGCCCAGCCCAGCCCAGTATGATCTTGATGCATGGTATATTGGCGGCGATTCATTTCTTCGCCGGCGACGAAGTAGGAGTAGCAACACCAGTTAGGCATCCAAATTGTGGAATTCCCATTGCCTCTGCATCAGTCAAGATCAGGCATCCAAACTGTGGAATTCCCATTGCCTCTGCATCAGTCAAGATCAACAAATACTAGACCATGCAAGCTAGACGAAGACCCAAGAAATCGACATGGCATTGTGTAGAGAAGAGTAAAACACATCGGTCAACGATCGATGGTGCAGGGTGCTGGCACAAAATGCATAAAGATCGATGGCTAGCAGGGACATTCTAGGTGCGCAGCCAGAAGGCTTCGACAGCCACACAACACAAGTAGATGAAATTGGTCGCTGGCGGAGAACTGAGAACATAATTGTCCGCCGGTGGAGTACTAAATCAGTGCAATGTTTGATCGATCAGATCGGCAAAATTTTGTTAGGTTAAATCGGACTGGGCTAGGTTAAATCGGACTAGACTGGGCCGATCCTGATGCACCACAAATTGAAACAGAATACTTAATTACCTTATAACTAATTAAGCAGCTATATTAAGATTCGTGCTAATTTAGAAAAGAGGTCTACCGGAGCATTTCTCTTCTTTATATATGCGTAAACTTCACCATCTCTCACCAGCAGTATGCCGTCCATTTCGTGCTGATGTCTCCGCAAGCAAACGGATAGGGTAGGGGTGCGCACTACTTTGGATGGTGTTTCCGTGCGTTCTTGTTTAACTTTTCGGCAGTTTCCGCGCATTGCGTGTGCAGAGCTCCAAATGGCGTACGCAATTACGTGCCGGACTCGTGCCGACCGAAACAAAGGCCAACCCATTGAAAAATGAAAAAAAAACAGACTATGTAGATATATATCATATGCACGTCTATATGCGTGTACCTTCTCTTGAAATGGTCACCCATTAGACTATAGCGCGACGGACCGTCCTGTAGACGTAGACGTGAAGACGCATGGAAGTACGTGCGCGCGAACAAGTTATTTGGAACGATCGAGTCGACCCTGACTTCACGCGACCGATAGTTTATTTGAGAGCTTTGTACAGGTTCTAAGTCGTCTATGATGGCGGCAAATTAGTCTTTTGTTTGTTTTGTTCTTTGCTGATGTTGCTAAGCTCAACTTCCAACGAACTGTTCTACATACTACTCGGGCGGATCCAGACAAGTCGAGCAGGCATTGAGAGCAGGGCTAATGGATTCGTCTGCTTGCCGGCGACTTGCGAGTCCAGCTCATCCGTGCTGCCAAGCTGTGATGGTGGACCCCACGATTCTTTAATGCTTTGTACAGTCTAGGCTATGACGTGGGAGGATTTGAGTGGGAAAGCAATGTCCAGTTCATAAAATAATGCATTTCGCCAGCGCTTTGCTAACGATTCGTGAGTCGCTAGTTTTGTTCTCTCTCCTTCTTTCTCTCTCCGCCATGTCAGATGATGCTCATGTGTTCTGCTATTTCGCCCACTGACGTGACCTCATAATACTTGCTCTGATGAGTACGTCGCACCTGAGCAACCTTTGACGTCGTTTCGTGATCATATATTATCGGGGACATCAAGAGACATTATTGTAGACTCGTGGTTAGCTGTCTGTTTTTTTATTAAAAAATTGTGAAAATAGCTGTTTGAAAAATAGTTATGTAGTAGTTAGGGATTTAGGGACAATTTTATTGGAAAGCTGCCGTCTTCTAGTGTCAATTGCTCTAGGAACTAAAATCCAAAGTGGACGCAGGCATGGGCAAAATGAAATGGAATATGCTTGTTGGACACACGACAATCCGCTGCTGCCATCTCCTACCTAATTAACCCGTGCAAGCATCACGCCGGTGGAATCAAATCAGCAACACCAACAACAGGGGCAGCAGTGACCCCATTGCATTACACTTGACGCAGGTCCGTGTCGTATGTTCCGGACCACGACGGTCGCTAGCGGCAGCATATATGCTGGTCCTAAGTCCTAACGCTATTACTGCGAGGTTGTGTTGATCGATGAAGCATACTATCCGTGTGGGGCCCACGCCACAGCAAAACTAAAGGAAACGCAGCCAACAAAGTTTGAGCCACTGCACATGCACACTAGTATAGGTCAAAAAAAGCGTGGTGACCTGCACCGCAACTTTCAACTTTTTTCCTTCACGTACGTACGTGCCATTTCTGGCCAGTTGCTAGCTAGCCTTATCTGACAACAGTACATCCGATCCATGGATCACACGCTACTAGTAGTACGTCATTCACGTCCTTGTGTGCCGGCCACCCAACTGCGAGGAAAATTGATTAGTGTACTCGCACATCTTGGACTGGTGTGTTCGTTTCCTGAGTCTAAATTTTAGAGTGCCATCATCAAAAAGAATCTTACTATTTAGAAGATCTTAAATAAAGTTTAATTATAAAATAAATTACAGGCTTCTAGACTAATTTACGAGACGAATCTAATGAGGTTAATTAAGTCGTGATTAGAAGACGGTTACTGTAGCATCACTTTAACAAAATCTAAATTAATTAAGCTCATTAGATTCATCTCGAAAATTAGCACCAATCTGTCAATAGGGTTTTGTCATTAAATTGATCGAAATATTCATAAATAAGTAAGATTCTCTTTGATGTGATGAATGCTTAAATTTCAGAGGGCAGGAAACAAACAGGGACACTCGTGCTCGATCGGCAACAAACACGCGTAAAGTACAGGAGATTGTTGGACAGGCCGGCCACAGGCTGCCTCTGGTTCCACTTTGTTTCACCCAATCCTTTGATTGGGGCTTTGAATTTCAATCCACAAGCGAGGGAGCCATGCAATCAATCAACATATGAATAAATCTCTGCCGCGTATTTTGCCTTGTTTTTTTTTGAAACAGTTTTGCCTTGTTTCTTGTTTCTACACTTGTTCCACCTTTTGCAATTCTTATCCGTGTCTGACGTTGGTTCGACCGTTTCGGCTACGTTATAGATAGAGTCGAGTGTGAATTCCACATGCTTCCTGCCAAAAGCTTCGTGATGCAATGCCCCGCATTCTTTTTTTTTTGCGATTAAAGCATTCACTCTATCCACACGTCGCATTATCATCCCAACATTGTTATTTCTCCAACAGCTGGGTCGGTGCTTACAAACGAGATTCAAAAGGTAGTGCCGTTGAAGCTTGGAAGGAAGCTAGTAGCCACCCTACAAGCAATGCTGTTTTTCTTATCATTCAGTTCACATGCACGGTGCAGAGTCTTGACAAACCGCATAATCAGGCGCAGATCTATGTGCATCTGAACATATATAGTACATTTGTGCGTGCCCATAAAGTAATCATGGATCGCAGGTCACCTCACCTCACATGACGCTGTCGATACGCATTATTACTGACTCATCGTCACTCTACAAGTCTGTTGCGCTCCACAAAGAGTAAAGTAATGCTGGCAAATATTAATCCTACCTAGCACCGCACAGTATTTTCTGAAATTATATATAGGAAGTTGGGGAATTTGCTCACATGCCGGCACGCTTGAGCACTTTCTTAACATATGGGTTCAGGTCGATATATATGAAGTCGGGTGTTAGGAAACTTCCTAAAACTGGTGCTTTTGCTCGTTCGTACAGGAATAAGCAAATTCGCCAACTACGATGACAATGAAAACTCTATTATGTTTTTTGGATCGTGATGTGCGAGGGGGAAGGTATCTGGTGATCAAATTAGTTGATGAGATCCAGTATCTGGTGGTCAAATTAGTTGATGACATCCAGTTGTTAAGTAGTTATATGAACTGACGCTAGGAGTACTTTGACATGAAGAGAATTTGACAAATTAGTCTCATGGTTTACCTGTGAGAGTTCAACTATTGACTCGAGGAACAATGGAAAATTGATTGCATTGACATCCAGATCTTGTCAGTGGAGCAATTAGTCCGCGATCCGACAGATTGATTAACTTTGTTTCCAATTGATAGAATCATGGATTGTTTATTATGAGGATGTAGTAATTTACATTGCTATGCTTTGGTGTGAAAGAAAAAGGAAAATGGTCTATGTGAGTGATATTCTTTTTAATGAGCTTGTGTATTCCAACATCACATAATTTAAATTATTAGCTCGTTAGCATATTACCACCACTCAAATATCATAAGTGGATAGCATAAAAAGTGTTTGAAGATTACTCATGTGTTGCATAGTATTAAAGTAGTACACATTTACTCATTCTTCGATGCCAAATAAAATATTACCCGCACTATACCATACTCCGTATATGTGGTTTGACTGGTCCACCAAAGGATGCATAATTGCACAAGGTTGCTCAGCACTACTCCACTTATATCCATATATATCCACTTTAAGGAAACACCGAATCATGAAGCATCTGATTGCTGGACTTATTCAGATTTGTCGCATACTCTGACAAATCATTTTGTTTTGGTTGGTTAGCCAACAACGACACATGCACATGTCCGATGTCTTGCTCGCAAAAAAGACCAACTTGTACCACACCCAGCTGGGATGATAGATCGCCTTATGTGGAGGAGATCACGATGCACTAACTATATCGAATACTTGATGGTATAAATAAACCTATGCCCAGAAGAGTCTTTCAAGAGCATCTAACCTTTTTTCTAACTGGAATCCCTGAGCTGAATTAACGAATAGAATATAGGCGCGTAGGTCTATCTGATTGAGTTGAATGATATCAGTCTCATATTTGTTGATTATTAGGTAAACGATGTGAGAATTAGATAATCTCTTGAGATGGTGGTCGCACTTCTTGCTGTCACCAAACATCAGCAATAGTAGTTCAGCACTATATATACTTTATTTTCTTCCATGCTGAAGATGCTTTATTGGTGACACTATGATACAACAGATTCAAGTGTTAGAAAGGGTTTTATTCAAACACAGATAGATAATGTATCAAATAAGATATACAACCCACTTTCAACTACTAACTGAAATAAGAATAAGTGGCACATGTGTTAAGTTAGGGAGGCAACGGGTCCGGCAATACCGCCCCGGGCGCGAGGCGATGGTGCTGAAGCTCCCCTTGCCGTCACCTCTGCTTCTGCAAGTGCAGCATGTTAAGTTAATATGCACTCATCAGTTGCATCTAAAAGCCTAAGGTGGTGGAGAAAGGTGCACAATTCACTTATCGTTCAACACTTATCTTCACGTGCAGCTCTCATGGGCGCAAACGTGAAAATAGTAGCGACACAGCGGAATATGCGACCGTCGGACTTGAACTCAAGATCTCTAGCTCGACACCATATTAAGTTACTATACACTGACCACCAGCTTGCAAGTTGATGGAAAAAGGTGTGCGATTCACTTATAGTTCAACACTACGAATACAAGTTGGGCGCCTGCCTCTCTGTCAAGAACGCGGCCCTCCCTCTTCACCGATGTTCTCCAGTGGATCCCATTCTGCACTAGACCAACCGATCAAGTTCTTTCGGAAGAATTGACAATCTCCTCCTTATGTGGAGCGAAGATTTTGTTGAAACTGATTAATTTCTTAGAAAACAAAATAAGTTCCGGCCTCTATCGAAGTACACAACCTCCAATTATTACAAATTTCCAGTTGATGATCATAGGGAGAAGCATCAAGCGCCTTTGGTATATCATCATGCTGCAGCTGCGCCAAAAGCGTAGCCAGTACCCCCCCCTCCCTCCCCCTAGGCTGCATTAGCCTCGCGTAAATGATGAATATCTAGTTTTATCAATAAAATAATATTATTAAGACATCTCCAAATAGCCCAACATAATGCATCGAAACCCACGACAATTAATCCCTTCTCGTTCTTATCTGCAAGAGAAAACCAACCACCTAATATATGGGAGATCTAATTTGATGGGTATAGAGCCATAGCCATAGTTCACGGAGCCGTAAATCGGTCGGTTTTTTCATATAGCAAAAATCGAGCGATAAACTGTAAAGACCGAACCAAAACCGTTTTGCCACCGTAACTAGGTTCAGTTTTGTCGAAAACCGGCCGATTTTAAAAACCGAGCCGGACCGATAATTCCGGCTTTCACGGTTTTCGAGTAGTTTTCAACGGTTTCGAACCTATGGTCGTAGCTAGATACACGATTCTACAAATCTCTTTTGCGTGTTGGCACTCAAAGGAAAGATGTCTAATTGTTTCATTATTATTATAGAAACAACATTTTTTATTTCCTTTCTATTTTTTTCTAACTAGATTATCCTTTGTAAGTATAACTACTTTTTGAAGGTACCATAGGGAAATTTCAATCTTGAGGTGTTTTGATTTAACAAGTGAAGGTACATGAAGCGGACGGTAAATATTCCGCTTCTATGTAGATTCCATCCGAAAATATCTCTCCCCTTGCTCAAGTTCACTGAAACAATCTTCGCTACTAGGTAAAACATCTCGGGGATACGGACCCTCATTAAAGAAAACCTGAAAATAAAATCTGGCCCGGGCCGACAAAAGCTCGAGTCTAACCATTCTCTCATTTTATCATTCACCAAAGCCCTCCTAAAGGAGATATTCAATGGTTGAGCATTCATTGCACTATAGCGACTGAATTGTGTATTCAGTGTGTGGATGATAAGCCATGTTATATATTGTTGGATATTGGTCCTTGAATGGTCTTTGTCCTACCCATGTATCTTCCCAAAATCTTATCTGATTCCATCTCTTACATCAAAGCAACCACAATGCATGACTTCCTTAATTTTCATAAGACCTCTCCAAAAAATGAGTCATAAGGTTTGGATTGAACCTGAGTTTAAGATTTTGAGCTTAGGAACTTATTCCTAAGAAGAGCTTGCCAGGTCCCATCAGTATTAAGCAATTTTACTAACCATTTTCTCAATAAGTATTTGTTCTTGATCTCAAGGGCAATAATTCCGAGAACCCCTTGATCCTTGGAACGGTAGAGAATGTCCCATTCTGCTAGATGATATTTTCTTTTATCTGAATCGCCTTGCCTGTAAAATCTTAATATGCAGAAGTCCAGTTTCTTAAGCACACCTTTCAAAAGTTCGAAAAAGGACATTATGAACATGGGTAAGCTAGTAAACACCGAGTTCAAGAGTACCAATTGATCTTCCTCCGTATCATAGGTAGGGTCATCTCCCGGTCTAGCCCATGTATATTGGCGACTAGATATAATAATCTCCTTAAGGTCAAGAGCCTCAATAAATGCATTAAACAAGTTAGGACATTCTGGTTCGAAAGTATCATTGCTCTTTATAGGATAACTTTTCGTTTACCATATGCTATATTCTCGTGCTCCGATCCTCTGTTTCCTCTGCCCTGCCTGTTCCGACGTCCTCGGCCAACGCATTGAGCTTGGCAACAAACATAACCGATGCATCCTTTGTCGTTTTTATGTAGTGTAATTACTTTTTACCTTTGAGTAATCCTATAGGTCCAACCTAAATTTCCTATTCATCTATACAGCTTAAGCTATTATATAAACTAGAGAATGACTTTTGTGAGCATAGTGTCATGTATAATAGTATAATCAGAGATTCAATATTTATATTTAACCACAATTAAGAGAAAAGTCAGGGTGGGCACATGCCCCTATGCTCACTCAAGTATTTCTCTATAAACTATGCATCACCATTTAGAAACTTGAAACACTCGGTTGCCATATATTCATGAAGTAGGAACAAAGTTGGACATTCGGGTTAAACCTATAACAATTCCATTTAACTTTTTCCACCCTGCTAATAACTACTCCATCCGTCCCTAAATGTAGGGCTTTCTAGGATTCAAACAACAAAATAGTTAATGTGTCAAAAGACTACCATACCTCTTCATTTTTACCTTCATCCACCCATCCATTAACTCTCTAACCAATCCCAAACTTTGTCATATCTGTAAAACACCCTACATTTAGAAAAAATTCAAACTCCAAAAGGACATACATTTAGGGATAGAGGAAGTACTAGTAATTTAGGCCGCTGTCTCCTTGTTCGTTTCAGGGAGGTTTAAAGTCCCACACACTGCCTGCCTGCACACTGATGATAATACCGGGTTTTACTAGCACAAACAACCATGCACCACTGTGCCAGAACACGGATCAGAAGCACAACGCCGATGCAATTGGAGGGCGCCAGAGATCTGGCAGCTTTTGTGCACGCATCATGTGTTGCTGTTCATGGGGCCGGCCAGCCAGTTTGCTTGATCTGCTTCGCATGGCATTCACGCTTCACGGATCACCGGGACGCTGCCAAAAGAATAGGCCGGGGAAAAGGGAAAGAACCGCGTGTTTTCTCTCTTTTCTCTCGATCTCTTCGGGTCAATGTGCTGTGCGCTCTTTTCTCTCTTTTCTTTCGGCTTAGGAACTGGTGCTAGGAGGACACCACCAGGGGAAAAAAGTCGAAACTGGCGGTGGTTCGTTTGGGACCATGATGCTGCGTGATCCGTGCAACGTTCCCACTTGCGGGATTCTGATGATGATGATTGAACGACTCGTATTTTTCTCCCCGCACTTCCTACACCTCAATCACCTGAACTGTTTTTTTTTTCAAAAGTTTTCCACGGTTTGCCACTAGAGTACTAGACATAGCTGATTTCTCCATGTGAGAGAAAGAGAGAGGGAGTAGCGGGGTTGAGGAACACCGCCACGACTCACGGTGCAGCGGCGCAGGACGCGGCTGCCCCCCCCTTCCCGCACGAGCCGTAAAACGATTCGCGGGACTACCCGTCTGTCCGGTTCACGGACATACGCGGCTGCCCGCAACGCCGCGAGCGCTCGAACCACCGCCACCATAGCCGTTGTCAGAGTTCCAGTAGCGAGTTTCTGCTCTCCTCCACCGCCGCGATGTCTTCGACCGCGCGGCTTGCTGCTATTGAGAGGTCCGTTCGCTCGCTGCCGCTGGGCCCTAACCGCCACCGGCCTACTACAACCTCCCCGCCGACGATGACCCTATGCCGATGGACTTTGCCGATCGCTTCGCCGGCTCGTCCTCGTCCCGGCTGGGGATCCTCTCACCGGTGCCGCTCCCGTCCGCCGCGTCCGGAAGCCACGCCCGGCTCATCGATCTCCGTTCCTGCCCTCCTTCGCTGGGCTCGAGCCGCCGTTCGTGCCTACCCCGTGAAGCAACCTGCTCGCCTCGTCCACCATATGCCAGCCCACCATGCCGCGGGCTCGCGACGTTGTGTGCAGCCGCATCCTGCGCCGCTTGAATCGTGAGCCACGACCGTCAGATTGGGATCCCACGGCCGTGAAGCAGGCTGTTTTTTTTTCTTTTGAAAAGCAAATCGTCCCTGTTTTTCTTTTCAATTGCCTCATTTAATACGGGAAAAAGTACGTATCGCACCAGGCTGATACACCACTTGTACCAAGAATAAGTGCCGTCCGTTTGGGTACGTTCGTACAACACCTTTACACTTCATGGACAATCATAACCCCGTCGTCGAGAGTACTATCAACTGTGTGTACGCACACCCAACTTGCTCACGGAAACGGGACCACGTAATTACGCGAGTCCATTAGAGCATCTCCAAGTAATCCCCTAAACAGGCCACAATCCTAAATTTTAGGAGTTTGGCTTAAAAATCAACTCCAAGAGACCTCCCATATAGGCTCCTAAAGTAGCTACCCTCCTAAATCCCCCCTTCAACCCCTCGAAAATAGGATCCTCCTATCCTCCCCTAAAACTCCACTGTTGGTGGGTCCCATGTTTTTTTATTTTTTTCTTTTCCTTTTCTCTTTTCCTCTCTCCTCCCTTCTCTCTGTCGACGGCCTGTCTCTTTCCTTTCTCTTTGCTGACCGCACCGTCGAGACCGGACGCCCGGCGCCGCTCGCGACGCACGCCGCCGCACTCCACGCGCCCGCCGCCTTCCCGTCTCGGCGCGCCGCCACGCCCACACGTCCGATGCCTTCCCCGTCCGGCACGCCGCCGCGCCGCCGCCTCCGCCGCCTTCCCCGTCCGGCGCACCGCCGCGCCCACGCCCCGCCGCCTTTCCCTCGTGCCGCGCGCCGTCGCCGCCCGGCCGGAGTACACGTGGGGCGGCCGGATCCGGCCACGGCGCGGGCGGATCCGGCCGGCCGCGCCGCCCCGGCTCCGCCCTTCGGCGCATTGGCAGATCCGCGAAGGTGGCGGCCTCGCCGAGGATGTGCGGGACGTGCGCGAGCTCGCAAGGGCAGGCTGATGTGGCCATCGACGTCGGCCTCCTCCACCATGCGCGCGAGCTCGTCGTCGGTGGCGGCGTGGCCCACGGAGGAGAAGAGCGCGGTGAGCTCCGCGCGCGAGACGAGGCCTTCGCCATTGGCGTCAAATTTGCGGAACACGCAGCTCGTCGTTGGTGCGCGTGCGCCGGGACGAGGACGGCGACGGCGGGAGGCTAGGCGTGGGGAGGAGGCTGCGAGCCGGGGCGAGAGCGGGAGCGGCGAGGAGCGGACCTTGCTCATGGCTCTCTCTCTCGGATCTGATTGATTTGCCAATGACGCTGACGTGTGGGACCCACGATTTAGGGGCTTATGGATAGGAGTTTCTACTGGAGTTGGGATCATTTCTTTTGAACCTCAAACGTGGGACCCAGCTCCTAAATTGGATTTAAGAGCCTTGATTTAGGATGTATTGCTGGAGATGCTCTTACCATCCAAGGAAAATAAAGAGCATAATATGTCCAGTTGTCCCGCAAGAAGCCAGCACCCGATCCTTCTAATCGCAACCTAAGCTAGTAGTAGGGGGCGATAGATGGACATGATGACGGTGATCTAGGAAGACACGGACGGTACTAGTAATAAACTACTGTAGGCATGATGATGGCGATGGGGAAATGCTTTGGATTGATTATTCGGGGCTGCTTTTGATCTACTACTTCCTCCGTCCAACAATATAAAGATTTGAGAGGAAATCGGTTTGTCCAACAATGTAAGGATTCAGTAGCAGCTTGTCCATGTGCGTGCGCAGTCGCATTTACTCTAACCCAACTAACCAGAGAAAACGACACACACGCCGGTCCCCAACCCAACCAGGCAAATCTTATCCCTTCTCCAACTCTCTTCCCCCATCGTCCCCAACTCAATCTGCTGCCTTGCGCACGGAAGGTCGGCGCCGCCCACCAATCTGCTCGCCGCCGCACCAGCCCCTGCCCGCGCAGCTGCGCCCGCACCTACCAGCCGCTGCCCGCCGGTGCGCCCGCAACTCGCGAGGCGCTGCGTCCACCAGCCACCAGCCGCTGTGCTCGCCGCCCGAAGCCGCCGTCGCGAGCTCGCACGGGAAGGCGCCGCCGCACCAACCAGTGCCTGCAATCTGCGCCCGCACCCGCTCGTCGTTGCCCGCCGGTGCGCCCGCAACTCGCGAGCCGCGGCGTCCACCAGCCGCTGCGCTCGTCACCCGAAGCCGCCGTCGCGAGCTCGCACGGGAAGGCGCCGGCGTGATGGCGTCCATGAGACGTGTCATGTGCCTCGCCGCCGGATGTGCCGCCTCGGGTGCTCCTTGAATACAAACCGGAGCAGCCTCGATCTGCTGTGTGACTACGACGACGACACCGTAGAGAAATCCGATGAGGAGCTTGTTCCACCGTCACCAACGAGCGCCTCCTCTCGTCCCCAAGCAGCAGGCCAACTAGGCAACGAGGACTGGCTGCTCTCACAGGAAAGGTATTTGTAGGACTTTGATTTGCCTCTTTTGATTTTTATTTGAACCAAGTGTTTCGTTGCTTGTAGGAAGGGCACGGGCTCGTTGATGCATGAGGTGGACATGGTGCCCGACTCCTTACCTCTGGAGGAGTTGTCGAGTTCGTAGTTGAGGAATTGGACATGGTACCCGAGTACTTTCCTCCGGAGGTGGTGCCGGACTCCTATCCTCCGGAGGTGGTGCCGGACTCCGTTCCTCTAGAGGAGGTGCCGATTTGTTGGCTGCACAAGTGGATGATGAAGAAGACGACAACAAGCCTCTTACCAAAGAGCAGGTTCGCGCCCTTTATGATGAATGCAAAGGCGACAACATCAAATTTATGCTTGGTTTGATGTTGCCTAAGCTGTATGGCCCTGCTTCCGTGCGCAAAATCGATTGATTGTGGTGCCCGTGCCTTAGGTAGCTTGACATTTTGACGTAGGTTGATGTTGTGAGATGCCGGTATTTTGGAATGGCACTGCTTTAGGATGGTATGTTGTGAAATGGCACTGCTTTAGGCTGGTATTTTGTAATGGTTGTGCCTTAGGTTTATGTTGTGTAATGTACGTGCTTTATCAATGCAATTGCTTTAACTAAATATGCAGTTGATCGATAACATGATGCAAATCATTAAACATTGTTTTGTTTACAAACTGCTTCTTGCATCATTTACAAAATACTACTGCTATGGAATTCCATTCAGCCATACACAAAATACCACTCTTATGGTATTCCATTCAGCCATACACAAAATACTCGCTTGGCTGCTAGAACTGCTACTTCACTAGTATATCATATAGCTATACAAAATACATTTGCCCGTACTAGTTCTCGCTGCTGGAACTCGGCTATTTTAGCAAGTGCATCGTGGTAAACCTGTAGATGACAAGTTAAGGTAGTTGGAAGGTTTCCGGATGCCCGTAGTCCATCTTTGTTCATGTGCGGTATCTTGTATCCATTCCCACCACGTTGCTTCATTACTTCTGTAAGGCAGCCCTGTAGAGTGAGATAAACTTTGGAAAGCAACCAATGGTCATATCTAATAAACTCTTGTTCAACATTAGCCACTAGTTCATCCATGTTTCTGGATGTCTTAAGATGTGTCTTCGACTCGTAGAGAAGCAAAAAAGCCTAGGTCAAGCACATTCATATCTCGGAGAATTTGGTGGTTGATTCATGAGGCGTATGTCCAACCCCTGTTTGCATAACTGCAGCTGCAAATTCTTGATCATCCGGTGCAACATGTGTCCTTGCATTATCTTGTTGAATCCATATTGTTTGTCCTCTAAGATGGACAGGCCAGCGAGCAACCAGAGCTGGAAGGACTTTTGTAATCAAGAATGCTCTACTAGTATCTCTTGTAACTGTCATAGGCTTTGTGATTAATGTACCTGCCGGCCTATGGATGCTACTTCTCTTTGCTGGCTCCTATGAGCAAATAGAAAACTTGATCAATTAAACAACATTTGCTAACAAAGAAAAATCAACTTATGTAATGTGAGTTCACCTTTCTAACAAAAGGCCACATTCCAATTTTCCCATCAAATATGCATGTACCTTGATCATCGTTTATAGGTTTTCCAACAGCTGCAAGGAACATGACCTTTTTGATTGAATTCTTATTCTGGACTGTCAACAATGGATCTTCTTCCTCGGGTAACATGTAGAATTTCTTCACTTTCTTTGTTGCATTGAACCATTTTTCATCAATGTGTATTATGTTGCTCATGGGAACAAAGGTTGGCTCACTATCCACAGATTGTGGATCTATCATAGACACACAATATTGTAGTCGCTGCAGCTTGTTTGAATCCTTCAATAGTGGCTTCAGGTGTGTTTGAGTGACGACGCAATAACCCATCTTTGAACATGTTATGCAATGTGCTCTTCTTAACATGCAATTCTTCAGCTAGGTCCCTAATGTTAGTCCTTTTCTCCAACGCAATGGTTCTAATTCGAGATAGATCAATGACTGTTTTTTTCCTGCCACAATGTTTGTTTCTCTTAGACTTGACATCAACTGGAACACCCCTATCCATGCATGCCTTCGCTATCCTCCAAATAGATTGCACATATGACCTTTTCACGTTGAATAGAGCAGCAACAATAGTAGTGGTGTTTCTCTTTATTTTCCCATTGTTACTTCTCCACAACACAGCTTCATAAACTTGTTGCCTCTCTCGAGTTTGTTAAATACTTTCCGACATTGCCATTTGTGTTGGGTGGTGGCTGGTTTTCTACATCAAGCTCTTCGTCACTTGAGTCATCAAGCTCTTCTTCATCGAACTCGAACACCAATATGGTCAGCATACAATGCATTGTCGGTATCTACAAGGTCGTATAAGATCTGTTACACTCTCAATTGATCTACAACATTCCATGCTAATTACTTTTTCTATATCAGTTGAGTAAGAGTAAGAATGGAAATCTTTACCATCTAACATATGCTCATTTTCAGTTCCAGAGTGATCCATGTCATCCTCACCATCTAAATGATTAACAAAAAGTGAAAGTAAGTACACCACTCCACATCTACAGAAATCATTTGATTTACTACATCATTGGAGAACTACTTTTGTTACCTGCATGCATATTCGGATCATTTTCAGCTCCAAAGTGATCCATGGTATCTTCACCATCCGAATGATGAACAAAAAAGTGAAAGTAAGTACACCACCCCACATCTACATGAATCATCTCATTTACTATTGCATTGGAGAACTATTTTTGTTACCTGGATGCATGTTCGGATCAAATGAACTTATTGGCAACATGTTGTGATTCAGGGTAGGAAGAGTGCCTCTGTCATCTTCCTCTTCATCACTTGCAGCAGGGACTTGATTGTCATCTTCCTCTTCATCACTTGCAGCAGGGACTTGATTAAGATCAAATGCCATGGGAGTGGACAGGAGGGGAACGTGGAGGAGATGAGAAGTGAAAGAGTGTGGATAGGTGGACCGGACTGCAGTTTTGGAGAGTTTATACTCCCCATGTTTGTTCTGGCGCTCAGACTTTAAAAATTTCAAAATTTCAATTTTTCGTGTGATTTGGTTTGCCGCCAGCTTATTTTTTGGTGCATGGCGCCAAATGTAATCCCCATGTATGTGAATACATTAATGAGAGTGGTTCGAGAGTTGTTGAATGGAACATGCATGACTGGTTGTTCAGTACTTTTTCTGGTTGCGAGTACACCAATTATTAGGGGCATCCTAGTCTTTTGGCTTCCTCCTTGCGCCTGCCTCGGGAGTCCAGGAATTCTTACATTCCTGGACGGAGGAAGTACTACTCATGTATAGCTGCTTTGCTTTCCTATCTATGTCATGGACCTTGGGCTATGTAATCTAGTTCCGCCTTTTGGAGAAGCAAAAGTTTGCGTGCGAGCTCGGTTGTAGCAGCTGCGCTCGCTTTATCTCTTTGCCTTTTGTTACGTTCTTTTGTTGTTGTTGTTGGGCACACAGCACGCACAAATGGTCTGCTTTGGATGGGGGACCCAACCTGTGCCGTGTCATTGAGGAGACTGGCCCAAAGTGATCGCCCGTTCATCAGTCCACGGCCACGCTGCCCGTTCCGTTTCAAGCCTTCTCTTCTCTTCTCTTTTCGCTGCTGTACCCATCTCTACTGACCGGGATATGGAAATGGGCACGGGAACCAGCTCTCTTTCTCTGCCACTACGGGCGTGCTGCCTGCCATCCTCCTGCCTAGTCCGTGACGAGTGCACCCTAGGTAATGCGCGTCACCATCCAGCTACTCTATTGTCTAGGGGTCCAGCTAAAGAGCCTAAAGGGCTAAAATTTAGCCTCATGACATGAATATATGGGATAAAAAGATGAGGTACAAGAGGAGTTAGACTTTAGTCTTCCAAAAGACACTAAAGTTCAGCCTCAAAACTTTAGCGTGTTAAAGAAAACGAACAAGTCCCTAGTAAACGTAGCCAATCCGGAGATAACAGTCTAGGACACAAGGGCGTTTTAAAGGCGGTCAACACTTGCACAGATATATATGTGGACAAAGGCGGTGCCAATGGCATCTCAAGAATAAAAATTCCACCGAGCCTAAATAGAAGATCTGCATAGGTCACTGGCTACTTATGTGAGATTGTAGCTAAAATGGCTAACCGGTCAAGACCAAACACGCCTGCCCATAAGGACCAAGTCTGAGTAGAGCTCAAGGTGCACCCCAACAAGTAATTAAGGTGGAAATGCGTGTTTCCAAATAGTTGTTTGCGCCATCAAGTTCGTACCTAAACCCTTCAATTTTATTACCATGGTAATCAAGACATGCATAGCATTTTTATTAAGGTTCGGTGTTGTTGATTATACTGAGGAAAAATTAGACAACATAGCACATTCATCTAAAAAAATTAATTTTGATATAGTAAAGTCTAGTGTGGATATATATAAGAAGTATAATGCTGGGAGCCCGTCAAGAGCCACATTGGCCAGTCAAAGTTACTAGTAAAGATATATGAAATTGCTTTTCAAAAAAAAATAAGGTATATGAAAAACTTCATGTTTATATCGCTCTAAAAGTTCTTGTAGGTAGGTACATGTAAACCCTCTCCAAAGATGCAAGTGGGTCTTTCTAATTTTCTCTATTTTTTGTAAGGCAATTTTATATTTTGCATCTACACCCTTCTCATCCAGAATGATACTCCTAATAAAATGATTAGGTAGTAGTACCAGTACATGCTTACTTTAGGGTGAAGCATGCCTTTTTTTAATATGCCTAAACTTCACCATCGTCTCGCACCACCAGCAGTACGCCGTCCATTTCGCGCTGATGTCTCCGCAAAGCAACGGATAGGGTAAGGGTGCGCACCACTACCATGGATGGTGTCACCGAGACAGAGACTGTTATCGGTAGCTAGTTTCCGTGGGTTCTTATTAAACTTTTCGGCAGTTTGCGCGCGTTGCGTCCGCAGAGCTCCAGATGGCGTACGCACTTACGTGCCGGACTCACGCCGACCGAAACAAGGCCAGGCATAAAACACGTGTACGGAGTATATTATATCATATATGAATGTATGTGTACTACCTTCTCTTGAAATGGTCACCGATTAGACTATAGTGCGACGGCCCGTCTTGTAGACGTAGACGTGAAGACGCACGGAAGTACGTGCGCGCGAACAAGTTATTTGGAACGAGTCGACCCTGACTTCACGCGACCGACCGGTACGTAGATTATTGGAGAGTTTGTACGGGTTCAAGTCTTTTGTTTGTTGTATTCTTCGCTGTTGCTAATTAAGCTCAACTCCCAACTAACTGTTGTACATACTCGGGTGGATGTGGATGCAGACAAGTCGTGCTAGCATTGAGTACGTCGCACTTGAGCTAGCTTTGACATCGTTGCAAGAAGAAGCTAGGCTACCTGTACATGTCTAGACAAACTTCGTGATATAATTAATTATCATCGGAGACATCAAGAGACATTCTAGGGAAAGTGACTTGTGGTTATTAGCTATCCTTTTTCTTTTTGCGAAAATAGCTGTCTGAAAACTAATTAATTCTGCAGTTAGGGGTCAATTAGGGCCAACTTTATTTGGACAGTTGCCACCTTCTAGTGTCGATTGCTATAGGGATTAGAAATCAAAGTGGACGCAGGCATGGGTAATGAGAAATGGAATATGCTTGGACACACGACAATGCACTGCTGCCATCTCCTGCCTAATTAATCCTCCGTAGAATCAAATCACCAACACCAACAACTGGGGCAGCAATGACCCCATTGCATTACACTTGACGCAGGTCCGTGTCGTATGTTCCGGACCAGGCACGGTCGCTAGCGGCAGCATATGCTGGTCCTAACGCTATTACTGCAAGGTTGAGTTGGTCCATGAAGAGCGAGCAGACCAATAACCCTATCCATGTGGGGCCCGCACCACATCAAAACGCAGCCAACAAAAGTTTGAGCCGGCACTGCACACTAGTACTACCAGTAGTATAGGCCATTAAAAGCGTCGTGTGACCTGCACCGCAAATTTCAACTTTTTTTCCTTCACGTAGTACGTGCCATTTCTGGCCAGTTGCTAGCTAGCCTTATCTGACAACAACAGTAGATCTGATCCATCCATGGATCACACGCTACACGTCATTCGCGTCCTTGTGTGCCGGCCATCCAACTGCGACGAGTGTACTCGCACATGTTGGACGTTGGCGTGCAGTCTCACTCATGCTCAGCAACAACACGCGTGTAAAGTGCGCAATTCCTATCCCACAGCCGGCCGGCCCGCAAGTTTTCTGCAGTCCCTAAAATCCCTCTCATCTGCTCACATGATACCTCTCAAAAAAAAAAAAAATATGCTCACATGATAGGACTCGCAGCAATATGAAAATAAGTTCTGACAAAAAGTTATTTTCATAAATCATGATGAAAAGTCGTGTATAAATTATGACAAAAAATTATGTATACAAGTCATCCTGATAACTTATTTATATAACTTATTTCTAAAATAAAAATTTGTGAAAAGTTACTTCCGTGGCCGCAGATTAGCAAGCCTCCGTAAAGTGCAGGAGATTGTTGGACAGGCCGGCCACAAGCTGCCTCCAGTTCCACTTTGTTTCACCCAATCCTTTGATTGCGGCTCTTTGAATTTTAATCCACATGCGGAGCCATGCAATCTCTGTCGTCTTTGGCCTTGCTTCTTCTTTCTACACTTTTCCTACCTTTTGCAATTCTTATCGGTGTCTGACGTTTCGACCGTTTTGGCTACATTACAGACGTGTGAGTCGAGTCTGAATTCCACCGATCCACATGCTTCCTGCCAAAAGCTTCGTGATGCAATAGCCCCGCTTTCACTCTATCCACACCACACGTCGCACTATCGCCCCACCATTTTTATTTGTCCAACAGCTATGGATCGGTACTTACAAACGCAATTCAAAAAGTAGTGCCGTTGGAAGGAAGCTAGCTCTAGTTACCACCCTACAGGCAATGCAGTTTTCTTATCATTCAGTTCACATGCACTGAGTCTTGACAAACCGCGTAATCAGACGCAGATCTATGTGCATCTGAACGAATATATACATTTGTGCGGGCCCATAAAGTAATCACGGATTGCAGGTCACCTCACCTCACATGACGTTGTCCTACCGACTCATTGTCACTCTACGATTTCGTTGCATTGTGCTCCACAAAGAGTAAAGTAATGGTGGCAAAGTAATCCAACCTAGCACCGCATAATATTTTCAGAAATTATATATATGAAAGTTGGGGAATTTGCTCACATGCCGGCACGCTTGACAGTTTCTTATTATAACATTGGGTTCAGGTTGATACATACGAAGTTGGGTGTTAGGAAACTTCCTAAAATCGGTGCATTTGCTGGTTCGTACAGGAACCAACGAATTCGCCAACTACGATGGCAATGAAAACTCTATATTTTGTTTCTTGGATCGTGATGCGCGAGGGGGAAGGTATATGGTGGTCAAATTAGTTGATGAGATCCAATTGTTAAGTGGTTATATGAACGGACACTAGGAATACTTTGATAAGAAGAGAATTGGACAAATTGGTCTCGTGGTTTAGCCGGGGGAGTTCAACTATTGACTTGTGGAACGATGCAAAATTGATTGCAGTGACACCCAGATCTCGTTAGTGGAGCGATTATTCTGTGATCCGACAAATTAATTGACATTGTTACCAGTTAATAGAATCGTGGATTGTTTATTATGGGGATGCAGCAATTCACATTGCTCTGCTTTTGTATGAAAGGAAAGGGAAAATGGTCTATGCGAGAGTGATATTCTTTTTAATGGGCTTGTGGATTCCAACTAATCAAATAATTTAAATTATTAGCTCATTAGCAGTTCAGCGTCTGTCATCACCACTCAAATATGATAAGTGGATGACATAAAAAGTGTTTGAAGATTATGTTGCACATTAAAGTACGTATATATTTACTCTCATTTCTGCGATGCAAAAATAAAGTATTACCCGCACTATACCATATATGTGGTTTGACTGGTCCACAACAGACTGCATAATTGCACAAGGTAGCTCTCCACTTATATCCATATCCACTTTAAGGAAACACCGAATCATGAAGCATCTGATTGCTGGACTTAGTTATTAAGATTTGTCGCGTACTCTGGCAAATCATTTTGCTTTGGTTGGCTAGCCAACAACGACACATGCACATGTCTGATGTCTTGCTCGCAAACAAAAGAAAAAACCAACTTGTGCCACACCCAGCTGGGATGATAGATCGCCTTGTGTGGAGGAGATCACGATGCACTAACTATGTCGAATACTTAATGGCATAAATAAACCTATGCTCAGAAGAGTCTTTCAAGAGCATCTAATCTTTTCTTCTAACTAGAATCCTTGAGCTGAATTAATGAAATAGAATATGGCCGGGTGCGTAGATCTATCTGATTGAGTTGAATAATATCAGTCTTATATTTGTTGATTATTAGGTAAACGATGCGAATTAGATAATCTCCTGAGGTGGTGGTGGTCAGAACGGCTTGCTGTCACCAGACATCAGCAGTAGCAGTTCGCTAAACTATACTTTATTTTCTTCCATGCTGAAGATGCTCTATTGGTAACACCATGATACAGTAGATTCAACTGTTAGAGGGGGCTATATTCAAACACTGATAGACAAAGTCATCAAATAAGATATACAACTCATTTTGAACTGCGAAATAGGTGGCGCATGTGTGCACACAATGGGAGGATACATTTATCAATTCGTTGTCAAAGGGACCCTTTGTGATCCGTGGAACAACTCACTGATTGATGCGGTAGCACATATGGGCAATTAGATGCCTGTACATCTAATTAATACCGTGTATTTTAGAGCAAGTACAACAGCTGTTGTATTGTACATACGCGCGCCTAGAGCACGTCATAATTTCAGATATTTTTTCAACACGAAATAGAACTCTTAATTTCTTCGTCTTATTACGAAAAGGTGGACCTTCGGTTGCTCTTAGACAGAATTTAAAAATTAAGGCTGTGTGTTTGATATAAAGATTCAATGACGGAGCAACCTCCGATAAATCCTTCTTAAAAAAAAAGGAGCCACAAAAAAAAGGAAGAAAAGACGGGACAAGTTGCCGAGTTTGCACGGCCTGGCCCACCTGCACCTCCTCGCGCGCTTTTTGTCGCTGCTTCGCACTACTGCACACCGGTCTTCCATGTGGAGTCGCCGCCTTGGCTTTATATAAGCTCCACCCTCCATTCAGGACGCCAGACCCAGACTCTCTGGTACTCCTACTAGCTTTCTTGGTTCTTCCTCAGGAAACAAACTCATGGCCGTGCAAGCGCAGTTGGGTAGCTTTGCCGGGTGCTTGCCGCTGCCCTGCAGCTTCCCCCAGGAGCAGGTGCCGGCGCCGCTCGGCATGGACCACGGCGCGCTCTTGTCAGCCGCGGCGTACTACGGTTACCACTGCCCCGGCGTGGTGGCCAGCGGCGGCGCGCAGAGCGAGCTGACGAGCAACGGCGGCAGCGGCGTGGCGCCGTCGCGGAAGCGCGGCAGGGAGGATCAGGCGGAGTGTTTCGAGCAGTACGCGTCGTCGTCGCCACTGGCGGCCGCGCTGCTGCCCGCTCCGTCCTTGCAGAAATCCTGCCGGGCACTGGACTCGGCGGCGGCGTCGACCAGCGGGCGGACGTGCGCGGCGGCGCTGGTCGCGGAGATGTGCCGGCAGCAGGACGCGGAGATCCACGCGCTGGTGCGCGCCGAGTGCGAGCGGGTGCGCGCGGGGCTGGAGCACGCGCGGAAGCGGCAGCGCCTGGCGCTCGTGCGCGCCGCCGCGGGCGCCGCGGCGCGCAGGCTGAGGGAGGCGGAGGCGGAGCTGGGCGCGGCGCGGCGGCGTGCCGCGGACCTGGAGGCGCGGCTGCGGCAGGCGGCCGCCGAGAGCCAGGCGTGGCAGGGCGCGGCGCTGACCAACGAGGCCGTCGCCGCCGAGCTCCGCGCCGCGCTCGAGCACCGCCTCCTGCTCCAGCGCGGCGCGGCGGCCGCCGCGGAGGGGTTCGGCGAGTCCGACGCCGAAGGGTGTTCCCCGGCCTGCGACGCGGAGTCCCGCTGCTTCGAAGAATCGGCCAAGGACGCCGACGTCGCCACCGCCACGTCGTCCCCGGGCGCCGCCAACATCAAGTGGGCGTGCAAGGCCTGCTGCGAGCGCGAGGCGACGGTGCTGCTGCTGCCGTGCCGTCACCTGTGCCTGTGCAAGTCTTGCGAGCCGAAGCTGGACGCGTGCCCCGTCTGCCTCGCCGCCAAGAACGCCTCCATCCACGTCGCGGCGCACTGATCACGTCGCCGGCCTCCACACGGGCATCTCCCCCGATGACGATGATGATGATAGTTAGCGAGACCGTAGATTAGGCCGAACTGACCCTTGTTCGTTCTGTTCTGTAAACCACATAGTACTACTCTTGTACTAGGACGCGATCTCCTCCTTGTTCTCGGTAAAAAAAATGTTAAACGAGATTAACCCTTTTTCCAACGGAAAAATAGGATCAACCTTACTCTCGTATAAAAATGTTAAACTTGGAAGTGGCGCGCCTTTGGATGAAAGCGTCCATGTCTTGATAAGATAATTTCTGCGCTCATGTTTCTCGTGACAGACAGGAGCACGGCAACAGTACCGTACCGCCGTGGGTGGGCCACTCGTCGGGACCGGCCGTTCGCCATCAATGTCCGGCACCCGTCAGCAACGGGGCGAGCCATTTCGTGTGGGAGCCATCTCGTCCTGGCAGCACCCAGATAAAAGATGGCACCCAGACCAAAACCGCAGTTAATCCTCGGTTGGTGGACGTGATGCAGGGGCGTTGTTGAATCGTTGATGCCGTACTAGTAGTAGTTATTGGAAGATACTCCTGGCTGGCCAGGCCTGCCTCAAGAAAGAAAGTGGCTTTCGCCCATTCAACGTCTGCACACTGTGCCCGGGTCAGCCACCGGTTGTGGTTGTGGTTGTCGCTTGCAACGAAACGTTGCCGGTGCCGCCCTTGAATGTTGCCGGTGCCGACGCCCCTGTATTTCTTGCCGGGGTGTGGTCACTGGTCAGGTCAGGCCTGGCGTGCTCCTCTTTTCTCGGCTCGGCTCGCTCGTCGCGTTGCGATGAGACGCCTCTGCCTGCCAAAACGGGGTGCACTGCGGAGCACTATTGGTGGCCACCACTAGTGCAGTTCTGGAGAGAGGCGTGGTCCGTCCGGCAGCGCTGCGCCCGGCATCAGTGCACGGGTCGTGGGCCCAGACGATGGAGATCGTGCAGCAGCAGCAGCAGCATTGCTGTGCCGGTGCCGTTCACCGGTGGAAGTGGAAAAAGAGGAGGAAACAACCCCGCACCTGCATACACATGTTCAAATATGCGTGTAGCTTCACGCGTTCATAGAGCATGGGCAGCGGCGTCGTACACCACCCTGCGTTCGTGGGCGCCATTAGTCGTCTTGTACTACATGTGGGATTACGGCCATATGTTCCCGTGACAAGAGCACGGCAACAACAGCGTAGCGTGGGCCGCCAGTGGTTGGGACCGGTATCACTGTCCGGAATCAAGCCATCCGCCACGTTTCCCGAGCCCAGCCAGTTCTGCCAAAACCGGACGACTCTCGGAGTCTCGGGGGCACTAAATTTCTGCGGCCCGTTCCTTTACTATCCTCTAAAATTTAAGCACCTTCACATCAAAGAAAATCTAAATTTTAATTAATTTAATAACAAAACTCTTTTACTGATTGATGCTTAATTTTCGAGATGAATCTAATGAGGCTTAATTAGTTTATATTTTTTAAAGTGATGCTACAGTAACTGCCTTCTAATTACGACTTAATTAATTTTATTAGATTCGTCTCGTGAATTAGTTTAGGGACTATAATTTATTTTGTAATTAAAATTTATTCAGTTTATCCAAGTACTTCTAAATACTAAGATTCTTTTTGATGTGACGGTTATAAAGTTTTGGACCCGAACACACCCCGGGTTGGTGACGTACTCCTCGTGGTCACCCTGCCATTTTGTCCCGAAATTAAAAGCGTTTCGGCCAGCCAGCAAGGAAATGCGGTTGCCGACACCCATCGTGTGCATTGCCATTTGCCCCACTGACTCTGCCCTGATTCCAGCAACACTGGCGCCTCTGGGGCTGCCAAATCGGGGGCGCATCGCAGTCACTGCACTGCACGGCGCAGCATTGTCGTCGGTGAGCAGTAGTAGAGCAGGGCTAATGGATACGTCTGCTTGCCGACGACTTACCAGTCCAGCTCATCCGTGCTGCCAAGCTGTGACGGTGGACCCCACAATTCTTCAATGCTTTGTACAGTCTAGGCTATGACGTGGGAGGATTTGAGTGGGAAAGCAGTGCCCAGTTGATAAAATAATGCATTTCGCCAGCGTTTTGCCAACGATTCGTGAGTCGCTAGCTTTGTTCTCTCTCCTTCTTTCTCTCTCCGCCATGTCAGATGATGCTGATGTGTTCTGCTATTTCGCCCACTGACGTGGCCTCATAATACTTGCTCGTAGTACAGTTGCTTTACGATACGACCGACGACAGCAGCTTTTCAGGACATGTATCACTGCACTGCACGGCTCATGGGTAACTCATGGGCCCAGATCGACATGTACTAGTACTCGCTCTCGTGTAGTAGCAGAGGCAGCATCTGCGAAACGGCATCGTCCACACCGCTGTCTAGTGGCGGGAAAGAACGGTTCCGCGTCGCTCGTGTGTGTGTGTAAGTGGCTATCTGTCTTTCCGAGAGTGAAATTTACAAGTGTGCCTTTCGGGAAAGGAATTCTCTCCGTTCTTCATCACAGAGATCAACGATTTATTTTCACTCACAATCCTACATAGTAGGCCTTACTAGCACAAATCACGAAGGCACCTTCGATTTTTGTATTTTCCCCTTTCTGTCTACATCCTCTCATTTTCTTTCGGCCATTGCTGCATCGGGAGGAAGGACACAGTAGATGACGAATTTCCCGGCGGTTTCTTGGAAACACAAGCACGACGTAGATGTTGCGTGAACCGACGTAGCTAGTCCTAGCTCATTGTAGCCCACGCGCATGTGTGCACAAGGCGACTGATGGGATCGCGTTGCACAAGCTGGCTGAGCCAGCACGGTTGGACTGGTCGCCGGCGACGCGACGTGGCCGGCATGCACGCCTGCGCGTCAAGGTCTCTGGGCTTTGCTTGGGGGTCGGATGGATGGGTCCCGTTCGTTTCCACCCTCTAAAATTTATATCTCGTCACATCAAAAAGAATCTTACTATTTAAGTAGATCTTTTATTAATTTAATAACAAAACCTATGTCGCGACCCCCTCTAATTTGCGAGGTCGAATCTAATGATCCTAATTAATCTATGTTTAGCTACAGTGATGCTACAGATAAACATCTTTTAATAACACCATAATTACCCTCGTTGGATTCAGTCTCGTGAATTAGATAGGGAGTCTGCAATTAGTTTCGAGATTAGACTTTATTTAAGACTCCAAAACGATAAAATTCTCTTCGATTTGACCCTCTAAAATTTATATAGCTGGAAACGAACAGGCCCCTAGTCGTCGCTATGGACGCATCGGCAGCCGCCAGGGCCTGCAACCACCATGTGACGTGTTATGCCAATTAAGCTGGACTTTCATGTACTAGCCTCTCAATGATGATACAGACATGTGTGTGTGTATTCTACCTGTCACCTGTGTCCACACATACTACTTACTGTATGTACTGTAGGAGTAGTAGCTAGTACTACAACCTACTGTGCGTACAGTACCATGCCTGGATTGAAACCGATCACTTGGTCCACGCCAACAGCTTGCCGTGCCCTACCAGGCTTGGCTTGCCTATTTCTTCATCAGCGAACGATTCAATCGCCAGCAGCTATCAGCAGAGGCGGCAGCAGGGCATATTCACTGCTCCTGGTCCATGCATGGCTGTTGCTCCTGCTCCCTAGTCCTTGCTACTCCCAAGTCCCAAGTCGTCCATGTGTTCCGGAAACGTCACATACATTGTCTGTTCCCCGGCTCCTATCATGAGAGAAAAAAAACTCAAGTCGCTTCTCCTTGGCTTTTTCTTCGCAATGACAAGACCCAAAGTTTCACTCGTTCAAACACGGCAGAGTCCTTTTTCTTCCCTTTAGAGAAAAAAAATAAAACACGCAAGGGGATCTCTGCGTGGTTCGACGTGTTACGTGTGAACCTGAATCCACGCAACTTTTGGTGAGAGAACGAGAAGCTGGTGAGAGAGTCCGATCGAGCAGATGGAAATTGATACGTTCGAGGATCGTCATCACATTATCGCCAGAGTAGCTACTCACCAGTGCCCGTCTCTTTCTGCCGCGTCTGTGCCTGCCCAATATTTTGAGCCCGCCTTCCACACACACTAAGGTCACGGCTGGGCCTACTACATTCGAGTGCAGTATCTGCCTGCGTATGACGTGCCGTTTGGTGCCGATCGATCTGGCCGGGTTGTCTGAGAGGGTGGAGCACATGGAAATGCCGGTGGATGCATGAATGGTGGACATCTCGCTGAGTCGTTCTCTAACCAAATCTCCATCGGGGCGGCACTTTCCCACTAATTAATATAAGTATCTGCATGGTGGACCACTAATTATGCATTTATATTTTATAGACGACTAATTTGATTGGTCAAAGAATGCATGCCGCACTAGCTAGCTCATCTGCTGGTTGCTAGTACTAGTTAATACGTGGTCCATGACGTAACTGTTTTTTTTTTCGAGTAACTGCTCCCACACCGATTCCAAACGGAACCATTAATTCGTCCTAGCCATTCCGCTCCTTATCTAGACATAGACGAAACCCTTCAATCAGTATCAGAATGGATAATTTGAACTCGTCCGGCTCCCTGCCATATTATATACCTTGCTGTTGCCTCGCCACCTTTTACATACTCGACAATATGGACGTTGCTTTCACAATCTGCGTGCTAGCTAGCCTCTTTATTGACGATTGTTAAATTTGATAGAGCTTTTTCATTCTCCTCTAACCGTATATATGTTCACAAGTCCTGTAAGAGACAACGAGCATGCGTCTTTGTGTGCGTCGCTTTCACCCGGTCCATCTATCTTTTCCCCGAATGTCGACATTTGGGCCTGTATAGTGGTGGCATCCCATTATCGTTCCAACTTCGATTTTTCTAGTAACAGCAAATGCTTCCAAACTCTATTAAAACAGTCGTACACTGACGCCCACTTTATTTGTTCGTTTTCTTACTCTATTAAATGTCTTTCTTCTCTTGCACATCCTTGTGCAAGCGAAAATAGGATTGTTGACCCCGATCTCGGCTCAGCCAGACGCCAGAGCGCAAGGGCTGAAAACCTTGGGACAATTATTGCTCCACCAAAAGCTTCTCCGGCTACCACTCGTCGGCCTAGAGAATAGCCTCCACTCGTCGGCCGGCCGGCAGGCCACCAAGGCCGGCCGGCATGCCGACCTTTCCAATCCCAGGAAAGAGAGTCACGGTTGCACAACCAGTGCAAGTCGCAGGAGAAGCAGCTGTACGCGAGGAAGAATTGGGATGCGAGGAACTAGCTCTTCTGCTGGACGAGATCAGGGACCGCCATGGCAAATTCTGGGCGGCAACTCCATCTGAATCCGATTCAGAGGTGGAGGATTTAGGGGAGACAGAGCCTCTTCCCCCAAATCCGAAATCTGATCAGGCAATCAAGGAGATCCAGCCAGTATTGATCGATGGCGATGAAGGATGGACCACTGTACAGCGCAAGCAGCGCCGCAGGGCCATCGATCGACTCCTCCCCCGCACTACCTCTTCGAGCCGGAGATCAACTGCACACATGAAGAGGTGGAGAGGACCTCTACCGAAACCAAGACAGTCTCCTGTCCTGACCCTGGGAAATGCGCTAACAAAGGCCAAGAGAAGCGGATCGGGGAAGAAGACATCGCCGGAGCTCCGCCGGCAACTGAACCGACGCGATCCGGGTTCTTCGCGCATCCAAAATTCAAACCGGATGCAACTTTTGGGCCAGGCCCCCACATTCACCTCAGGCCCACATGGAGGAAAATATTCGGTCACACCAAACCCTATCAGCCATACGCAATCCTCTGTACCTGTTTCTTGCCGGCGAACATACGCAGCGGCGGTGATGACAGGCGGCAAGGAGATCGCGGGCCAGGGGAAAGGAAGCACCGGAGGCTGGGGAAACAGCGGCGACAGGAGGCAGGGAGGTCGTGGAGGCCGATGGGGTGGCCGAGACCGCGGGCGCGGACGCTCGTCTTCACCTCTGCAAGATCACCACGGAGGGGACCGTGGTGGCCGGGGACCGAGGGGCCTGCGAGGCCGTGGTCGCAACGCTCCGCCTACATTCGCTTTGGAGGCCATCCCGGAGCAACAGAAAGTTCCTGTACCTCAGGGAGATGCGCCCGAGGGAAGCAAAACACAGGAAAAAAACACAAGGGACCGCTGCCAGAAGGAGAACCAAAGCCCAAGAAGAAGAAGAAGACACTGCGCTGTGAGCTATGTCAGGAGAGTCATTTCACTACGCAGTGTCCTCTGCTCAAGGGTCCTAAGCCAACGGCAATTTTCTGTGGTGGTGCGGGGTTAGGAGCAGGCTTTTTCCAGATTCCGTATTCCACACCTGCTGTGATGCCCAAGAAGATTACTGCGTCTGCGCTAGTAACTATAGTGGAGGGATCGGCTACGGCAGAGCTAGTCCGGGCAGAGATGCAACGTTTGATTCCAGTCAAATGGGACTGGGTTGTGCTAGAGCATGAGGAAAAATCCTTCATTGTTCAGTTCCCCTGCCTAGTGGAACTACAACGCATGCTGGCCATCAAGAGAGTGCCTACAGACAACAATGAAGCAGTCATGGCTTTTACTGAATGGAGCCAGGAGATCAAGCCTAAAAAGAAGCTTCAGAAAGTCTGGGTACATGTATATGGTATCCCCTATGAGATCCGTACTTTTCTGCCGCTATGGGCTGTTGGATCCATCCTTGGTGCAACACAGCGAGTGGACATGAAGTACATGAGAAAAACTGGGGTGGTGCGCATCCTGGTGAATGTACAGAGTGTTAATGACATCCCGGATGATGCGGAAATTGCTGTGGATGATTTTCTGTACGATATCTTTTTCAAGATTGATACAGTGGTTCATGACGAGCAAACCGGTGATGAATTTGACGATGTGGATGATCTTGATGATGAGGAAGGCGCACAAGACGGTGACCAAGAGATGGGGAGGCTAATCACCCTAATTTGGGTGATGGTACAGTGAGTTCGGGTGATGGTACAATGAGTTTGGGTGGGGCCCCCACATCAGCAGTCCCAGAAGCAACAACTAATAACCAGGAGGCACCCACGGATGTTGCTCCAGACGTTGTTCCCATGACTGCACAGGAGGAGGCGTCATCTGTGATGCAGGCTTTGCCACATACAGTCCATGCACCACCCGTCGCTGAGGGGACAAAACAACTCCAACATGTCGCTGGGGCAGGAGGCCTTGGCAGGAGGACGGAAGAACCTGCTATCAAGACAACATTAAGAAAGCTGCCAGCTGATCCTGCGCCCAAACTACTGAGGCGCAGTGCCCGGCCCTCGGTGAAGAATGACGAGCACATCTTCGCCAAGACCGATAGAGTTGCGGCAAAAAGAAACCTAGAGAAGCCGGGTACGTCCTCTTTCTCAACTCTTTCAGATTCTGTTATCAAATCTAGGATTAGCAACCTAGGAGTTAGATTGGGTAGAGATGATAGCGAAATTGCTTCCTCTGTTGTTTCTCTTAAAAACATAGAGGTGGATAGGCTAGTTGTTTCTGCTAAAAACAATCCAAGTCCTAAAGATAATAATAAACTTCTAGCTGGTTTCTCAGATGATGAGGACTCTCTTGATGCTACCCTCAACCACTTTAGTGGTATTGAAATGGAGGAATCGCATGAGGCGGGACTAGATCAAATTTACTACGATCTAAGTGCAGTCCCCCGCAAAAAGAAGTCAAATTCTCACAACAACAAAAAGTTGAATAAACCCTCTAAGAAACCAATCACCCCGTCCAAACTGTGTATCCAATGAAAGGAGTCTTCCGGAATAGCAGAGGTCTAGCTGACTTGGCTAAGCACGGACATTTGGCGGAGATGGTGAAAGAGGAGCAAATTAATTTCATTGCTCTTATGGAAACGGGTCGGGACGAGTTCCCGAGAGGCGACCCTTAAAACATTTTGTGCCGGCCAAGATTATATTTGGCATTCTATGGCACCACATGGGAGGTCCTGGGGGATTCTACTCGGAATTGACCTTGCCTACTATGATATTGGGTCCATCTCTCGAAGGTGACTTTTATGTGAAATTCACCCTCGAAATAAGAGTGATGGATTCAAATGGGTCTTGTATGCGGTCTATGGACCAGCTCAACAAGACCAAAAAGAGACCTTCCTAATTGAGATGGCTAACTCTTGTTCCCGGGAAACACTACCATATATTATTGGTGGTGACTTCAATATAATGAGGCACCCAAGGGAAAAGAGTAATCGACAACTTCGACTATAAATGGCCAAATTTATTTAACAAGGTCATTGAAGTGTTAGATCTCCGGGAGATCGTTATGTCGGATCGCCAATACACTTGGGCAGGCCATGGAGACGACCCTACTTTTGAAAAGCTCGATCGGGTCCTTGTGAGCACCGACTGGGAGGAAAAGTTCCCACTATCTACAGTGGAAGCTCGTGATAGGAGCATCTCCGATCACACACCTCTCTTGCTAAACACAGGATCATCGACACATAGGACCAACCCACCTCTATTTAAGTTTGAGAGGGGATGGTTTCTAAGGGACGGCTTCAAGGAAATGGTAGCTGATGTTTGGCAATCGGAAACTTCTGGAAATTCCGCAATGGAAAAATGGCAAAGTAAGATTAGAACATTGCGCAAACATCTCGGAGGTTGGGCTAAACATATAGCTGGTCATTACAAAAAAGAAAAGAAAAAACTCATATCCATGATCGACTCTCTTGATAAGAAAGCAGAGACCTCCTTTCTATCTGATAATGAGATTAATTTCAAACATTATCTAAAGGAGAGATTGGTTACTTTGCTTCGGGAAGAGGAACTTAAGTGGTATGAGCGAGCCAAGGTTAATACTTTGCTGAAAGGAGACAATAACACACAATTCTTTCACTTGGTTGCCAATGGCCGACACCGCAAACAACACATCTTCAAATTAGAACAAGAAGATGGTGTAATTGTAGGTGATGAATGCTTAAAGTCCTACATAACAAACTACTATAAAGACTTGTTTGGACCTACAATGGACAAGTAACATAAACTTGGACGAAAGCAAAACCGACGACATTACACAAGTCGGTGCTGCTGAAAATGAAATACTCACCGCACCTTTCTTAGAAAAGGAAGTAAAGGAAGCTGTGTTCCAAATGGAGCATAATAAGTCTCCAGGACCGGATGGTTTCCCTGCGGAGTTCTACCAAGTTTTTTGGGAGGTCATTAAAAAGGATTTGCTAGCGCTCTTCATCGAGTTTCATGAGGAGCACCTTCCCCTCCATAGTCTTAACTTTGGGATTATTTCTCTCATTCCTAAGACTAACGAGGCGACGCAAATCCAACAATATAGACCGATCTGTGTTCTCAATGTCAGCTTTAAAATTTTTACAAAAGTTGGCACTAATAGAATTAACAGAGTGGCCGAGTCTATAGTCCAACCAACACAAACGGCATTTATGCCAGGACGTAATATAATGGAGGGAGTGGTTATACTTCACGAAACCATCCATGAACTCCACAAAAAAAAAATGAGCGGAGTCATTTTCAAAATAGATTTCGAAAAGGCCTATGACAAAGTCAAATGGTCATTCCTTCAACGGACACTACGGATGAAAGGATTTTCACCAAAGTGGTGTCGTTGGATAGAAAACTTTGTATCTGGTGGAAGTGTTGCCATAAAGGTCAATGATGATATCGGACACTACTTCCGGACTAGGAAAGGACTTCGCCAAGGTGACCCCATGTCACCCATCCTGTTCAATATAATCGCCGATATGCTAGCTACTTTAATCAAGCGAGCAAAGGCGGATGGACAGGTGACAGGGAATAATCCCACACCTTGTGGAGGATGGGTTGTCAATATTGCAATACGCAGACGACACAATCCTTTTTATGGAACATAATCTTGAGCAGGCTAGAAACATGAAACTATTGTTGAGTGTTTTTGAGCAATTATCGGGCCTCAAGATAAATTTTCACAAGAGTGAGATTTTCTCGTTATGGCGAAGCAAAGGATTTCGAAGATCGGTATATGGAGTTATTCGGGTGTAATTTAGGGACATACCCTTTCAGATATTTGGGTATACCCATGCACCACAGAAGACTCCGTAACTCTGATTGGAAGGTAATCGAGGATAGATTTGAGAAGAAACTAAACTGCTGGAAAGCCAAACACCTCTCTTACGGTGGTAGATTGGTTCTCATACGGTCAGTTCTTAGTAGTCTTCCCATGTTTATGATGTCTTTCTTCGAGATCCCGAAAGAGGTCCTTAGTAAGCTAGACTCCTATAGATCAAGGTTCTACCGGCAAGGCGGAAAAGATAAAAAGAAATACCGCCTAGCAAAGTGGAGCATTATGTGTCGCCCTAAAGATCAAGGAGGCCTAGGTATTATTGATCTTGAGATCCGGAACAAGTGCTTATTAAGTAAATGGCTTTTTAAGCTGCTTAACGAAGATGGGCAATGGCAAAGTTTGCTCGAGAAATAAATATTTGGGCTCTAAAACTTTGTCTCGGGTGGTCGCTAAACCGACTGATTCCCACTTACGGACAGGCCTCATGAAAGTTAAAGATCAATTCCTATCTTATGGATCCTTTCAAATAAAAGACGGATCACGAGATCCGCTTTTGGGAGGACATATGGATGGAAAATAGTCCTCTTAAAGAGCTTTATCCGAATCTCTACCATGTGACATATGAACCGCATTGCACTCGTGGAGCATGCTATGTCAGGAGACCCCTATAATTTAACTTTTAGGAGGTCTTTAGAAGGGGTAAAGCTTATAGAGTGGCAGAACCTAGTAAGTAAAATTTCCGAGATCAACTTAACAAATGAGAGGGACTCTTTTACTTGGGATCTACATAGGAGTGGACAATTTTCGGTCCGATCCATGTATCAAATGATGATCAACCAAGATGTACCCTTTAATCATAACTTGATCTGGAAACTAAAACTTCCCCTCAAAATAAAAATATTCCTTTGGTATCTCTTAAAAGGAGTTATATTAACAAAGGATAATCTAGCTAAGAGAAATTGGAAGGGCAGTCATAAGTGCCGATTCAGTAATTGTGATGAAACAGTTAGGCATTTGTTCTTTGAATGTCACCATGCTAGAAATATTTGGAGGGTCGTTACTATTACTCATCAGGTTAACCCCACCAAGGTCGGCTGCCCATATGTTTGGTACCCGGCTAACGGGTGTCGGTGTCAAAATGGGCAAATTCATCCTTGTAGGTGCAGCGGCCTTATGTTGGGCAATTTGGCGTTGTCGAAATGATTTTTGTTTTGACAACAAGCGATATACATCTTTTATGCGAGGCTGTTTCAGGGGAGCATACGGCTGCGGTATTGGGCGCTACTGCAGCGTGAGGAGGTACGAGATGACTTTCGGTCCGTGAGCGCGATGCTGGAGGTGATCGCGTTGGAGCTCTTTGCTAGCCACGGTTGGAAATTTAATAATAGAATTTATCCTCCTTAATTTTACTGTTGCTTCTTTGGCAGTCTGCGAACTGCACTATGTAATAAAAACAAAATTGGCTGTGTGCTCCGGCAGAGGCCGGAAACTTTAATACAAGTTTCCTTTGTCTAAAAA
>JAUNZO010004303.1:0-27494 GCA_031894775.1 Chloris gayana
CATTGATGGCCTGTTCGTTTCCAGCTATATAATTTTTAGAGGGATCAAATCGAAGAGAATTTTATCGTTTTGAGATACTTAAATAAAATCTAATCTCAAAACTAATTGCAGGCCTCCCTATCTAATTCACGAGACGAATCCAACGAAGGTAATTATGGTGTTATTAGAAGATGTTTACTGTAGCATCACTGTAGCAAAACATAGATTAATTAGGATCATTAGATTCGTCTCGTAAATTAGAGGGGGTCGCGACATAGGTTTTGTTATTAAATTAATAAAAGATCTACTTAAATAGTAAGATTCTCTTTGATGTGACAATATATTTGATGTGACAGTATATAAATTTTAAAGGGTGGAAACGAACGGGGCCTGAGTGAGCCGTGCCCCGGTCATCACCAGACCCGATCCAACGCCCCTGCGCTGCCCATCCACCCGCCTGTGTTGGTGCGGACGCGCTCTGCCACCGGCACAGCCTTTCCCTGTCCTGTTCCGGTGCCTGCACGCACACTGATGATGCCCGAGATCCGGCAGCTTTTGGGCACGCATCAAGTGTCGGTGCGCGTGAGCCTTTGCTGCCCGCTTCGGGGGTCAAATGTGCGTGCTGCGCAGTCGCTTCCCGCTTTTGATTGTTTCGCCTTTCTCTTTCGGCCGCGGTCCGTCGGGTTACTGGACTGGTGCGCGAGGGAAAAAGTCGGAACTGGCGGTGGTTCGTTGCAACAATGATGGCGCCTCCCTCATCCGTGCAGCGCTCCCACTGACGGGATCGTGATGATGGATGCACGACTCGTATTTTCCTCCCTGCACTTGACACACCTGAATTTGCTTCTTCTTTCTTTTTTTCTAAAGTTTTCCACGGTTATCACTAGATGTATTGTACGTAGCTTTTAATGGGATGATTTCTCCCTGTGAGAGAAAGAGGGCTGAAGAACAAGTGCCCCTTTTAATACGGGAAGTACGTACGTACCAGCACCAGGCTGATCATACACCACTTCCTGTACCACGAATAAGTGCCGTCCGTCTGGGTACGTTCGTACAGCACCTTTACACTCCATGGACAATCATAACCCCCATGAGTACCAAGTGTGTGTACGCACACCCACACCCACTTGCTCGCGGAAACGGACCAGGTAATAAATCCAGGACAAATAAAGAGCGTGTCCAGTTGTCCCGCAAGAAGCCAGCACCCGATCCTTTCTTTTTCCTCTCCTTTCTTTTATAGGAGGGAGGGATAGAGGGACATGATGATAGTGACCTAGGACGACACGGACGGCACTAAACTTACCGGGCACGATGGAATAAACTAGGCATGACGACCAAGGCGCTTTGGATTATTGAGCTCTCTTTGTGTTTTTTTTTCAGGCACCTTCCGTGGTTGATTATTCGTGGCTGCTTTTAGTTTTTTTTTCCACAACAGGGCCATGCCCTGGAATTTCATTACTTAAGTAACGAAACCACAGAAAATTCAGTACCAGAAAACAAAAAAACCTCAGAGTTTGTCTAAGCTCTTAGAATTCGAGTTACTATTTACAGCTGTAGCCCTTAGGCCAGCAAAAAGGTTCAGAAAGGCCTTGCCATCCTTGCATCCGCCCTTCCACCAAAAGATCCCTTCCGATTGTTGATCTTCTTGTATCCCATGCCTAGTAAGGCACCATGCTCGTCACATTGTCTGGTTCCTGATTCATCTCCTGATCTGGTTGTAACTTCACCGCATTTGCTTGGATCACCTTTGCTCCGGCTTCCAGCATCGCCTTGTCTTCTTTGTTTTGCAGCCCTGCCCAATGGTGCAAAAACACAGAGGCATAACACACAATCTCATTAGGAGATCGAATCACCTTTTTTCGAAACACCATTTATTTCTGGTTTTCCACATGGCCCAGATAACAGCAGCTAGGCCTACCAAATGAAACTTTCTTCCTAGTGGTAAAAACTTTTCTATCCACTGTATATACTGTTCAATTGAATCCGGTCTGCACTGTGCCCCTATTGAGATAGCTATTATACTCCAAACATATTTAGCCATAGTGCATTCAAAGAACAAGTGTCTAATTGATTCCTCGTTTTCGCAGAAAGCGCACATCTTGTTCCCTTTCCATTTCCTTTTAGTGAGATTATCTTTAGTAAGGATGGCATCCTCCTGAATGAGCCAGAGAAATATTTTGATCTTTAGGGGAATTTTCGATTCCCAGATCATCTTATTTGGCTTATTTGCTTCTGACGAGAAGAGGTTATTATACATTGATTTCACAGTAAAACATCCACTCTTTTCACCCAGCCATCTTGGTTTATCTTTCTCTTCATTTAATCTTACAGTGATTAGGATATCTCTGAGTTTTCTCAGCTCACTCTGTAGGTGTTCCGGTAACCACCTTCTGAATGATAGATTCCAATTTCTGCTTTGTAGTTTTTCCACAGTTATTTTCTTTTCCTGGCAGATATCAAACAATTCCGGGAATTTCTCACAAAGGGAGAGTTTCCCACACCATTTGTCTTGCCAAAAGTCAGTTGACTTTCCATCACCGATCATTAGCATTCTCCCCTTGACATACATCTCTCTAACCTTGAGCAGGTCAGACCATGCTGGGGAATCATTTTGCTTATGTTTTAGTTGTGATATACACTGATTTTTAACATATTTGTGCCTTACAATTTCTTGCCACATTCCCTCTTCGTTTTCCAGTTTCCACCACCACTTGCTTAACAAGCTTACATTCAACTTCCTTAGATCTTTAATTCCTAGACCCCCTTTCTTTTTTGGTCTGCAGATTTTTGACCATTTCACCAAATGGTACTTCTTTTTCAGGCTACCTCCTTGCCAGAAAAATCTTTTCCTAATCTTATCCATCCTCTCCAAACTGGTTTTGTGAATTAGATACATTGACATATAGTAAATGGGAATACTAGAGAGGCTTGTGTTGATCAGGATATTTCTTCCACCTAATGTCATTGAACTGCCTTGCCAGCCATCCAACCTTTTTCCCAGTTTTCCTTCAACTGGTAACCAATCCACTACATGGAGTCTTGATTGTGACACCGGCACCCCAAGATATTTAATTGGCCAAACCCCAGTGGCACAATTGAATCTTTCAGCATATTCCATAGCTTTTTCCTCACATTGACCAATCATCACCACTTCACTTTTTTGGAAATTTATTTTGAGTCCTGACATGCTTTCATAAAGATACAACATGAGTTTAAGGTTGATTGCCATTTCCTTGTCATCCTGCATACAGATGATAGTATCATCTGCGTATTGCAGTGCTACCACTCCTTTTGGAATGTATTGTGGCACCAATCCTACTATTAAATCATTTTGCTGAGCCATTTTTATCATTTTGGCAAACGTATCCGCAGCGATATTAAACAAGAAAGGAGACAAGGGGTCTCCTTGCCTGACTCCTTTGCCACTTTGGAAGTAAGGGCCAATTTCATTATTCACTTTCACTGATAAAGTACCATTGGTTACCACAGCTTTCATCCAGCCACACCATTTCTCATCGAATCCTCTACTCTCCAGGCTGTGGAACAGGAAATCCCAACTTATTTTGTCATAAGCTTTTTCAAAATCTAGTTTAAGCACCACCCCATTTGTTTTTCTCACCTTAGCATCATGTACAATCTCATGTAGACACATGACTCCTTCCATGATACTCCTTCCTTTAATGAAAGCATTTTGTCCTTTACAGATTATTTTGTCCATAACCTTCTCCATTCTTAGAGTGAGCACTTTTGTGAAAATCTTGTATTTAACATTCAACAAACAGATGGGTCTGTATTGTTGAATTTTGTTTGCTTCCTTAAGTTTGGGTAGCAAACAGATGTCGTGGCTGCTTTTAGTAGCTGCGGCTTTCTGTTACAGCACATTTGCTGCTTTGCTTTGGTCAAGTGGTCGTGGACCTTTGGGCTATGTAATCTAGGGGCCCGTTCGTTTCCAGCTATATAATTTTTAGAGGTCAAATCAAAGAGAATTTTATTATTTTGGAGTACTTAAATAAAGTCTAATTTCGAAACTAATTGCAGACCCCGTATCTAATTCACGAGACGAATCCAACGAGGGTAATTATGGTGTTATTAGAAGATGTTTACTGTAGCATCACTGTAGCAAAACATAGATTAATTAGGATCATTAGATTCGTCTCGCAAATTAGAGGGGGTCGCGACATAGGTTTTGTTATTAAATTACTAAAAATACTACTAAATAGTAAGATTCTCTTTGATGTGACAATATCTAAATTTTAGAGGGTGAAACGAACGGGGCCTAGTTCCCCCTTTTGGAGAAACTAAAGTTAGTCAGGGGACCTTGGTGTTTAGCAGCGGCTCGCTTTATCGCTTTGCCTTTTTTTTATCTTCGTTGGGCACACAACACGCACAAATGATCCGCTTTGGATGGAGGACCCTACCTCTGCCGTGTTCATCGGTAAGTCCACGGCCACGCTAGCTAGACCGTGCCGTTCCATGCCTTCTCTTCTCGATCGTCTACCTCTACCTGTAGCGATTGGACCGACTACGTGTGATTGCCAACGCTACTGGCTAGTGCTGCCGCTCTATTCGACTCTCTTTTCGCTGAAATGGAAACGGGAACCTTCCTTTTTCTCTGTACGGGCGTGCTGCCTGCCATCCTCCTGCCTGCTCCGTGACGAGTCCACACTAGGTAATGCACGTCACTATCCAGCTACTCTACCTAGTAAACGTAGCTAATCCAGAGATAATGGAGGGTGGGACACAAGTGGCTTACTACGTTTTAAAAGCGGTCAGCTGTGGCCAAGCGAAAGTGAAGCAAGAAAAATTCGACCAGCAGGGGACGAACGATAAAGGCGATGCCGATCGAGAACAAAAATGCCAAAGGCTAAATGGAAAATTTAGAGCTCAAGGTGCACCCCCAACAAGTAAGTAAGGTGAAGATTTCAATTAAGGTTTGACATTGTATCACCATGCATGGTCAGAGATACGATAGTAATAATCAATCAGTTCATGCATAGCATTTTAATTAAGGTTTTTGTGCTGTTGATTACACTAAGCAAAAATTACAGATTATATATTTATATTGCACTACAAGTTCTCGCAGGTAGGTATATGAAACACCTCCTAATAAGATGCAAGTGGATATTTCTCATTTTCTCTATTTTTATATGGAAAATTTATAGTTTATATGTGTACCTTTTCATTTAAAATCATGTGATTAATATAGCTCTAGCTAGTCGTACATCCTAATTCTAGGCTGAAGGATGCCTTTTATATATATATGTATATGCGTAAACTTCACCATCTCTCACCAGCAGTATGCCGTCCATTTCGTGCTGATGTCTCCGCAAGCAACGGATAGGGTAGGGGGTGCGCACTACTTTGGATGGTGTTTCCGTGCGTTCTTGTTTAACTTTTCGGCAGTTTCCGCGCATCGCGTGTGCAGAGCTCCAAATGGCGTACGCAATTACGTGCCGGACTCACGCCGACCGAAACAAGGCCAACCCATTGAAAAATGAAAAATGAAAAAAGAAACAGACTATGTAGATATCATATGCACGTCTATACGTGTGTACCTTCTCTTGAAATGGTCACCCATTAGACTATAGCGCGACGGCCCGTCCTGTAGACGTAGACGCATGGAACGTGCGCGCGAACAAGTTATTTGGAACAAGTCGACCCTGACTTCACGCGACCGATAGTTTATTGGAGAGCTTTGTACAGGTTCAAGTCGTCTATGATGGCGGCAAATTAGTCTTTTGTTTGTTTTGTTCTTTGCTGATGTTGCTAAGCTCAACTTCCAACGAACTGTTGTACATACTCTGGCGGATCCAGACAAGTCGAGCAGGCATTGATGAGTACGTCGCGCTTGAGCCACCTTTGACGTCGTTCTCGTGATCATATCTTTATCGGGGACATCAAGAGGTATTGTAGACTCGTGGTTAGCTGTCTGTTTTTTTAAAAAAAATTGTGAAAATAGCTGTTTGAAAAATAGTAGTCATGTAGTTAGGGATTTACGGGCATTTTATTGGAGAGTTGCCGCCTTCTAGTGTCAATTGCTCTAGGAACTAAAAACCAAAATGAAATGGAATATGCTTGTTGGACACACGACAATCCGCTGCTGCCATCTCCTACCTAATTAACCCGTGCAAGCATCACGCCGGTGGAATCAAATCACCAACACCATCAAGGGCAGCAGCAGGCAGCAGTGACCCCATTGCATTACACTTGACGCAGGTCCGTGTCGTATGTTCCGGACCACGCACGGTCGCTAGCGGCAGCATATATGCTGGTCCTAAGTCCTAACGCTATTACTGCGAGGTTATGTTGATCGATGAAGAATACCAATAACCCTATCCGTGTGGGGCCCATGCCACAGCAAAACTAAAGGAAACGAAGCCAACAAAGTTTGAGCCACTGCACATGCACACTATAGGTAAAAAAAAAGCGTGGTGACCTGCACCGCAACTTTCAACTTTTTCCTTCACGTACGTGCCATTTCTGGCCAGTTGCTAGCTAGCCTTATCTGACAACAGTAGATCCGATCCATGGATCACACGCTACTAGTAGTACGTCATTCACGTCCTTGTGTGCCGGCCACCCAACTGCATACGACGAAATTGATTAGTGTACTCGCACATCTTGGACGTTTTGGCGTGCAGTCTCAGGGTGTGTTCGTTTCCAGGTATATAATTTTTAGAGAGTCAAATCAAAGAGAATTTTATCATTTTAGAAGTCTTAAATAGAGTCTAATCTCGAAACTAATTGCAGACTCCCTATCTAATTCACGAGACGAATCCAACGAGGGTAATTATGATGTTATTAGAAGCTGTTTACTGTAGCATCACTGTAGCAAAACATAGATTAATTAGGATCATTAGATTCGTCTCGCAAATTAGAGAGGGTCGTGACATAGGTTTTGTCATTAAATTAATAAAAATACTACTAAATAGTAAGATTATCTTTGATGTGATGGGTATAATTTTTAGAGGGCAGGAAACGGGGCCTCACTCATGCTCGATCAGCAACAACACGCGTAAAGTACAGGAGATTGTTGGACAGGCCGGCCACAAGCTGCCTCTGCTTCCACTCTCTGGTTTCACCCAATCCTTTGATTGGGGCTTTGAATTTCAATCCACAAGCGAGGGAGCCATGCAGTCAATCAACATATGAATAAATCTCTGCCGCGTCTTTTGCCCTGTTTCTTCTTTCTATACACTTTTTCTACCTTTTGCAATGCTTATCCGTGTCTGACGTTGGTTCGACCGTTTGGGCTACGTTATAGATAGAGTCGATCGAGTGTGAATTCCACATGCTTCCTGCCAAAAGCTCCGCTTCGTGACGCAATACCCCCGCTTTCACTCTATCCACACGTCGCATTATCATCCCAACATTGTTATTTCTCCAACAACTGGGTCGGTACTTACAAACGAGATTCAAAAAGTAGTGCCGTTGAAGCTTGGAAGGAAGCTAGTTGCCACCCTACAAGCAATGCTGTTTTTCTTATCATTCAGTTCACATGCACGGTGCAGAGTCTTGACAAACCGCATAATCAGGCGCAGATCTATGTGCATCTGAACAAATATAGTACATTTGTGCGTGCCCATAAAGTAATCATGGATCGCAGGTCACCTCACCTCACATGACGCTGTCGATACGCATTATTACCAACTCATCGTCACTCTACAAGTCTGTTGCGCTCCACAAAGAGTAAAGTAATGCTGGCAAATTGTAATCCAACCTAGCACCGCACAGTATTTTCTGAAATTATATATAGGAAGTTGGGGAATTTTCTCACATGCCGGCACGCTTGAGCACTTTCTTAACATATGGGTTCAGGTCGAAATATATGAAGTCGGGTGTTAGGAAACTTCCTAAAACTGGTGCTTTTGCTCGTTTGTATAGGAATCAGCAAATTTTCCAACTACGATGAGAATGAAAACTCTAATATGTTTTTTGGATCATGATGCGCGAGGGGAAGGTATCTGGTGATCAAATTAGTTGATGAGATCCAGTATCTGGTGGTCAAATTAGTTGATGACATCCAGTTGTTAAGTAGTTATATGAACCGACGCTAGGAGTAGTTTGACATGAAGAGAATTTGACAAATTAATCTCATGGTTTACCTGTGAGAGTTCAACTATTGACTCGAGGAACAATGGAAAATTGATTGCATTGACATCCAGATCTTGTCAGTGGAGCAATTAGTCCACGATCCGACAGATTGATTAACTTTGTTTCCAATTGATAGAATCATGGATTGTTTATTATGAGGATGCAGTAATTTACATTGCTATGCTTTTGTGTGAAAGAAAAAGGAAAGTGGTCTATGTGAGTGATATTCTTTTTAATGAGCTTGTGTATTCCAACTTATCACATAATTTAAATTATTAGCTCGTTAGCATATTACCACCACTCAAATATCATAAGTGGATAGCATAAAAAGTGTGTGAAGATTACTCATGTGTTGCATAGTATTAAAGTAGTACACATTTACTCATTCTTCGATGCCAAATAAAATATTACCCGCACTATACCATATATGTGGTTTGACTGGTCCACCAAAGGATGCATAATTGCACAAGGTTGCTCAGCACTACTCCACTTATATCCATATATATCCACTTTAAGGAAACACCGAATCATGAAGCATCTGATTGCTGGACTTATTAAGATTTGTCGCATACTCTGACAAATCATTTTGTTTTGGTTGGTTAGCCAACAACGACACATGCACATGTCCAATGTCTTGCTCGCAAAAAAGACCAACTTGTACCACACCCAGCTGGGATGATAGATCGCCTTATGTGGAGGAGATCACGATGCACTAACTATATCGAATACTTGATGGTATAAATAAACCTATGCCCAGAAGAGTCTTTCAAGAACATCTAACCTTTTTTCTAACTGGAATCCCTGAGCTGAATTAAACGAATAGAATATAGGCGCGTAGGTCTATCTGATTGAGTTGAATGATATCAGTCTCATATTTGTTGATTATTAGGTAAACGATGCGAATTAGATAATCTCTTGAGATGGTGGTCGCACTTCTCGCTGTCACCAAACATCAGCAATAGTAGTTCAGCACTATATATACTTTATTTTCTTCCATGCTAAAGATGCTTTATTGGTGACACTATGATACAACAGATTCAACTGTTAGAAAGGGTTTTATTCAAACACAGATAGATAATGTATCAAATAAGATATACAACCCATTTTCAACTACTAATTGAAATAAGAATAAGTGGCACATGTGTTAAGTTAGGGAGGCAACGGGTCCGGCAATACCGCCCCGGGCGCGAGGCGATGGTGCTGAAGCTCCCCTTGCCGTCACCTCTGCTTCTGCAAGTGCAGCATGTTAAGTTAATATGCACTGACCAGTTGCATCTAAAAGCCTAAGCTGGTGGAGAAAGGTGCACAATTCACGTATCGTTCAACACTTATCTTCAAGTGTAGCTCTCATGGGCACAAACGTGAAAATAGTAGCGGCGCAGCGGAATATGCGATCGTCGGGACTTGAACTCAAGACCTCTAGCTCGACACCATATTAAGTTACTATGCACTGACCACGAGTTGCAAGTTGATGGAAAAAGGTGTGCGATTCACTTACAGTTCAACACTACGAATACAAGTTGGACGCCTGCCTCTCTGTCAAGAACGCGGCCCTCCCTCTTCACTGATGTTCTCCAGTGGATCCCATTCTACACTAGATCAAACGATCAAGTTCTTTCAGGAGAATTGACAGTCTCCTCCTTATGTGGAGCGAAGATTTTGTAGAAACTGATTAATTTCTTAGAAAACAAAATAAGTTCCGGCCTCTATCGAAGTACACAACCTCCAATTATTACGAATTTTCAGTTGATGATCATAGGGGGAAGCATCGAGCGCCTTTGGTATATCATCATGCTGCACCTGCGCCCAAAAGCGTAGCCAGTACCCCCCCCCTCCCTCCCTCCCCTAGCCTGCATTAGTCTGCATAAATGATGAATATCTAGTTTTATCAATAAAATAATATTATTAAGACATCTCCAAATAGCCCAACATAATGCATCGAAACCCACGACAATTAATCCCTTCTCATTCTTATCTGCAAGAGAAAACCAACCACCTAATATATGGGATATCTAATTTGATGGGTGTAGAGCCATAGCCATGGTTCACAAAGCCGTAAACCGGTCAGTTTTTTCATAAAGCAAAAACCGAGCGATAAACCGTAAAGACCGAACCAAAACCGTTTTGCTACCGTAACTAGGTTCAGTTTTGTCGAAAACCGACCGATTTTAAAACCGAGCCGGAGCGATAATTCCGGCTTTCACGGTTTTTGAGTAGTTTTCAACGGTTTCGAACCTATGGTCGTAGCTAGATACACGATTCTCCAAATCTCTTTTGCGTGTTGGCACTCAAAGGAAAGATGTCTAATTGTTTTATTATTATTATAGAAACAACATTTTTTATTTCCTTTCTATTTTTTCTCACTAGATTATCTTTGTAAGTATAACTACTTTTTGAAGGTACCATAGGGAAATTTCAATCTTGAGGTGTTTTGATTTAACAAGTGAAGGTACATGAAGCGGACGGTAAATATTCCGCTTCTATGTAGATTCCATCTGAAAATATCTCTCCCCTTGCTCAAGTTCACTGAAACAATCTTTGCTACTAGGTAAAACATCTTGGGGGATATGGACCCTCATTAAAGAAAACCTGAAAATAAAATCTGGCCTGGGCCGACAAAAGCTCCAGTCTAACCATTCTCTCATTTTATCATCCACCAAGGCCCTCCTAAAGGAGATATTCAATGGTTGAGCGTTCATTGCACTATAGCGACTGAATTGTGTTTTCAGTGTGTGGATGATAAGCCATGTTATATATTGCTGGATATTGGTCCTTGAATGGTCTTTGTCCTACCCATGTATCTTCCCAAAATCTTATCTGATTCCCATCTCTTACATCAAAGCAACCACAATGCATGACTTCCATAATTTTCATAAGACCTCTCCAAAAAATGAGTGTCATAAGGTTTGGATTGAACCTGAGTTTAAGATTTTGAGCTTAGGAACTTATTCCTAAGAAGGGCTTGCCAGGTCCCATCAGTATTAAGCAATTTTACTAACCATTTTCTCAATACGTATTTGTTCTTGATCTCAAGGGCAATAATTCCGAGAACCCCTTGATCCTTGGAACGGCAGAGAATGTCCCATTGTGCTAGATGATATTTTCTTTTATCTAAATCGCCTTGCCTGTAAAATCTTAATATGCAGAAGTCCAGTTTCTTAAGGACACCTTTCAGAAGTTCGAAAAAGGACATTATGAACATGGGTAAGCTGGTAAACACCGAGTTCAAGAGTACCAATTGATCTTCCTCCGTATCATAGGTAGGGTCATCTCCGGTCTAGCCCATATATTTTGGCGACTAGATATAATAATCTCCCTAAGGTCAAGAGCCTCAATAAATGCATTAAACAAGTTAGGGCATTCTGGTTCAAAATTATCATTGCTCTTTATAGGATAACTTCTCGTTTACCATATGCTATATTCTCGTGCTCCGATCCTCTGTTTCCTCTGCCCTGCCTGTTCCGACGTCCTCGGCCAACGCAATGAGCTTGGCAACAAACATAACCGATGCATCATTTGTCGTTTTGTATGTAGTGTAATTACTTTTTACCTTTGAGTAATGCTATAGGTTCAACCTAAATTTCCTACTCATATACAGCTTAAGCTATTATATAAACTATGCATCACCATTTAGAAACTTGAAACTCTCGGTTGCCATATATTCATAAAGTAGAAACAAAGTTGGACATTCGGGTTGTACCTATAACAATTCCTTTTAACTTTATCTACCCTGCTAATAACTACTCCATCCGTCCCTAAATGTAAGGCTTTCTAGGATCCAAACAACAAAATAGTCAATGTGTCAAAAGACTACCATACCCATTCATTTTACCATCATCCACCCATTCATTAACTCTCTCACCAACCTCAAAGTTTGTCCTATCTGTAAAACGCCCTATATTTAGAAAAAATTTAAATTCCAAAACGTCCTATATTTAGGGATAAAGGGAGTAGTAATTTGGACCGCTGTCTCCTTGTTCGTTTCAGGGGTTTAAAGTCCCACACACTGCCTGCCTGCACACTGCTGATAATACCGGGTTACTAGCACAAACAACCATGCACCACTGTGCCAGAACACTGATCAGAAGCACAACGCCGATGCCATTGGAGGGTGCCAGAGATCTGGCAGCTTTTGGGCACGCATCATGTGTTGGTGCTCATGGGGCCGGCCAACCAGTTTGCGTTGATCTGCTTCGCACGGCATTCACGATTCACCGGGACGCTGCCAAAAGAATAGGCCGCGGAAAAGGGAAAGAACCGCGTGTTTTCTCTCTTTTCTCTCGATCTCTTCGGGTCAATGTGCTGTGCGCTCTTTTCTCTCATTTCTTTCGGCTTAGGAACTCGTGCTAGGAGGACACCACCAGGGGGAAAAGTCGAAACTGGCGGTGGTTCGTTTGGGACCATGATGCTGCGTGATCCGTGCAACGTTCCCACTTGCGGGATTCTGATGATGATGATTGAACGACTCGTATTTTCTCCCCGCACTTCCTACACCTCAATCACCTGAACTGTTTCTGTCAGATTGGGATCCCACGGCCGTGAAGCAGGCTGTTTTTTTTCTTTTGAAAAGCAAATCGTCCCTGTTTTTCTTTTCAATTGCCTCATTTAATACGGGAAAAAGTACGTATCGCACCAGGCTGATACACCGCTTGTACCAAGAATAAGTGCCGTCCGTTTGGGTACGTTGGTACAACACCTTTACACTTCATGGACAATCATAACCCCGTCGTCGAGAGTACAATCAGCTGTGTGTACGCACACCCAACTTGCTCACGGAAACGGGACCACGTAATTACGCGAGTCCATTACCATCCAAGGAAAATAAAGAGCATAATATGTCCAGTTGTCCCGCAAGAAGCCAGCACCCGATCCTTCTAATCGCAACCTAAGCTAGTAGTAGGGGGCGATAGATGGACATGATGACGGTGATCTAGGAAGACACGGACGGTACTAGTAATAAACTACTGTAGGCATGATGATGGCGATGGGGAAATGCTTTGGATTGAGCTTTGGATTGATTATTCGGGGCTGCTTTTGATCTACTACTACTCATGTATAGCTGCTTTGCTTTCCTATCTATGTCATGGACCTTGGGCTATGTAATCTAGTTCCGCCTTTTGGAGAAGCAAAAGTTTGCGTGCGAGCTCGGTTGTAGCAGCTGCGCTCGCTTTATCTCTTTGCCTTTTGTTACGTTCTTTTGTTGTTGTTGTTGGGCACACAGCACGCACAAATGGTCTGCTTTGGATGGGGGACCCAACCTGTGCCGTGTCATTGAGGAGACTGGCCCAAAGTGATCGCCCGTTCATCAGTCCACGGCCACGCTGCCCGTTCCGTTTCAAGCCTTCTCTTCTCTTCTCTTTTCGCTGCTGTACCCATCTCTACTGACCGGGATATGGAAATGGGCACGGGAACCAGCTTTCTTTCTCTGCCACTACGGGCGTGCTGCCTGCCATCCTCCTGCCTAGTCCGTGACGAGTGCACCCTAGGTAATGCGCGTCACCATCCAGCTACTCTATTGTCTAGGGGTCGTTTATGGGCTAAAGAGGCTAAAGGGCTAAAATTTAGCCTCATGACATGAACATATGGGATAAAAAGATGAGGTACAAGAGGAGTTAGACTTTAGTCTCCCAAAAGACACTAAAGTTCAGCCTCAAAACTTTAACGTGTTAAAGAAAACGAACAAGTCCCTAGTAAACGTAGCCAATCCGGAGATAACAGAGTCTAGGACACAAGGGCGTTTTAAAGGCGGTCAACACTTGCACAGATATATATGTGGACAAAGGCGGTGCCAATGGCATCTCAAGAATAAAAATTCCACCGAGCCTAAATAGAAGATCTGCATAGGTCACTGGCTACTTATGTGAGATTGTAGCTAAAATGGCTAACCGGTCAAGACCAAACACGCCTGCCTATAAGGACCAAGTCTGAGTAGAGCTCAAGGTGCACCCCAACAAGTAATTAAGGTGGAAATGCGTGTTTCCAAATAGTTGTTTGCGCCATCAAGTTCGTACCTAAACCCTTCAATTTTATTACCATGGTAATCAAGACATGCATAGCATTTTTATTAAGGTTCGGTGTTGTTGATTATACTGAGGAAAAATTAGACAACATAGCACATTCATCTAAAAAAATTAATTTTGATATAGTAAAGTCTAGTGTGGATATATATAAGAAGTATAATGCTGGGAGCCCGTCAAGAGCCACATTGGCCAGTCAAAGTTACTAGTAAAGATATATGAAATTGCTTTTCAAAAAAAAAATAAGGTATATGAAAAACTTCATGTTTATATCGCTCTAAAAGTTCTTGTAGGTAGGTACATGTAAACCCTCTCCAAAGATGCAAGTGGGTCTTTCTAATTTTCTCTATTTTTTGTAAGGCAATTTTATATTTTGCATCTACACCCTTCTCATCCAGAATGATACTCCTAATAAAATGATTAGGTAGTAGTACCAGTACATGCTTACTTTAGGGTGAAGCATGCCTTTTTTTAATATGCCTAAACTTCACCATCGTCTCGCACCACCAGCAGTACGCCGTCCATTTCGCGCTGATGTCTCCGCAAGCAACGGATAGGGTAAGGGTGCGCACCACTACCATGGATGGTGTCACCGAGACAGAGACTGTTATCGGTAGCTAGTTTCCGTGGGTTCTTATTAAACTTTTCGGCAGTTTCCGCGCGTTGCGTCCGCAGAGCTCCAGATGGCGTACGCACTTACGTGCCGGACTCACGCCGACCGAAACAAGGCCAGGCATAAAACACGTGTACGGAGTATATTATATCATATATGAATGTATGTGTACTACCTTCTCTTGAAATGGTCACCGATTAGACTATAGTGCGACGGCCCGTCCTGTAGACGTAGACGTGAAGACGCACGGAAGTACGTGCGCGCGAACAAGTTATTTGGAACGAGTCGACCCTGACTTCACGCGACCGACTTGTACATAGATTATTGGAGAGTTTGTACGGGTTCAAGTCTTTTGTTTGTTGTATTCTTCGCTGTTGCTAAGCTGAACTCCCAACTAACTGTTGTACATACTCGGGTGGATGTGGATGCAGACAAGTCGTGCTAGGATTGAGTACGTCGCACTTGAGCTACCTTTGACATCGTTGCAACAAGAAGGCTACCTGTACATGTCTGGACAAACTTCGTGATATAATTAATTATCATCGGAGACATCAAGAGACATTCTAGGAAAGTGACTTGGCCAGTCTCAGTATATAGTTTCATCTCACACTTACCAAGAGTGTCATATCAGATTTAGAGATAGTATTTGGTGGATGAAATAGTCACTCTCAATGCACGGTTTCATCTCACGATTTTATAGACAAGTTGTAACATTAAATTAACATGTATTTGTTGCAATGGGATTGGTTAAAATATGTTATGATGAAACTTTATGTTCTCAATGGGAGTTTCATTAGAGTTTTATATCTATGAAACAGTGCCCATATGAAACTCATTTCATCTCTTTCATATTAATTATCCTGCCATGTCATCATTTTAGCTGATGAAACTCCCACTGAGAATGGCCTTATTAGCTACTCTTTTTTTCTTTTCAAAAATAGCTGTCTGAAACTAATTAATTCTGCAGTTAGGGGTCAATTAGGGCCAATTTTATTTGGACAGTTGCCAGCTTCTAGTGTCGATTGCTCTAGGGACTAGAAATCGAAGTGGACGCCAGGCATGGATAATGAAATGGAATATGCTTGGACACACGACAATGCACTGCTGCCATCTCCTGCCTAATTAATCCGTAGAATCAACTCACACTTACCAAGAGTGTCATATCAGATTTAGAGATAGTATTTGGTGGATGAAATAGTCACTCTCAATGCACGGTTTCATCTCACGATTTTATAGACAAGTTGTAACATTAAATTAACATGTATTTGTTACAATGGGATTGGTTAAAATATGTTATGATGAAACTTTATGTTCTCAATGGGAGTTTCATTAGAGTTTTATATCTATGAAACAGTTGACAATATGAAACTCATTTCATCTCTTTCATATTAATTATCCTGCCATGTCATCATTTTAGCTGATGAAACTCCCATCGAGAATGGCCTTATTAGCTACTCTTTTTTTTCTTTTCAAAAATAGCTGTCTGAAACTAATTAATTCTGCAGTTAGGGGTCAATTAGGGCCAATTTTATTTGGACAGTTGCCAGCTTCTAGTGTCGATTGCTCTAGGGACTAGAAATCGAAGTGGACGCCAGGCATGGATAATGAAATGGAATATGCTTGGACACACGACAATGCACTGCTGCCATCTCCTGCCTAATTAATCCGTAGAATCAACTCACACTTACCAAGAGTGTCATATCAGATTTAGAGATAGTATTTGGTGGATGAAATAGTCACTCTCAATGCACGGTTTCATCTCACGATTTTATAGACAAGTTGTAACATTAAATTAACATGTATTTGTTGCAATGGGATTGGTTAAAATATGTTATGATGAAACTTTATGTTCTCAATGGGAGTTTCATTAGAGTTTTATATCTATGAAACAGTGCCCATATGAAACTCATTTCATCTCTTTCATATTAATTATCCTGCCATGTCATCATTTTAGCTGATGAAACTCCCACTGAGAATGGCCTTATTAGCTACTCTTTTTTTCTTTTCAAAAATAGCTGTCTGAAACTAATTAATTCTGCAGTTAGGGGTCAATTAGGGCCAATTTTATTTGGACAGTTGCCAGCTTCTAGTGTCGATTGCTCTAGGGACTAGAAATCGAAGTGGACGCCAGGCATGGATAATGAAATGGAATATGCTTGGACACACGACAATGCACTGCTGCCATCTCCTGCCTAATTAATCCGTAGAATCAACTCACACTTACCAAGAGTGTCATATCAGATTTAGAGATAGTATTTGGTGGATGAAATAGTCACTCTCAATGCACGGTTTCATCTCACGATTTTATAGACAAGTTGTAACATTAAATTAACATGTATTTGTTGCAATGGGATTGGTTAAAATATGTTATGATGAAACTTTATGTTCTCAATGGGAGTTTCATTAGAGTTTTATATCTATGAAACAGTGCCCATATGAAACTCATTTCATCCCTTTCATATTAATTATCCTGCCATGTCATCATTTTAGTTGATGAAACTCCCACTGAGAATGGCCTTATTAGCTACTCTTTTTTTCTTTTCAAAAATAGCTGTCTGAAACTAATTAATTCTGCAGTTAGGGGTCAATTAGGGCCAATTTTATTTGGACAGTTGCCAGCTTCTAGTGTCGATTGCTCTAGGGACTAGAAATCGAAGTGGACGCCAGACATGGATAATGAAATGGAATATGCTTGGACACACGACAATGCACTGCTGCCATCTCCTGCCTAATTAATCCGTAGAATCAACTCACACTTACCAAGAGTGTCATATCAGATTTAGAGATAGTATTTGGTGGATGAAATAGTCACTCTCAATGCACGGTTTCATCTCACGATTTTATAGACAAGTTGTAACATTAAATTAACATGTATTTGTTGCAATGGGATTGGTTAAAATATGTTATGATGAAACTTTATGTTCTCAATGGGAGTTTCATTAGAGTTTTATATCTATGAAACAGTGCCCATATGAAACTCATTTCATCTCTTTCATATTAATTATCCTCGCCATGTCATCATTTTAGCTGATGAAACTCCCACTGAGAATGGCCTTATTAGCTACTCTTTTTTTCTTTTCAAAAATAGCTGTCTGAAACTAATTAATTCTGCAGTTAGGGGTCAATTAGGGCCAATTTTATTTGGACAGTTGCCAGCTTCTAGTGTCGATTGCTCTAGGGACTAGAAATCGAAGTGGACGCCAGACATGGATAATGAAATGGAATATGCTTGGACACACGACAATGCACTGCTGCCATCTCCTGCCTAATTAATCCGTAGAATCAAATCACCAACACCAACAACAGGGGCAGCAGTGACCCCATTGCATTACACTTGACGCAGGTCCGTGTCGTATGTTCCGGACCACGCACGGTGGCTAGCGGCAGCATATGCTGGTCCTAACGCTATTACTGCAAGGTTGAGTTGGTCCATGAATAGCGAGCAGACCAATAACCCTATCCATGTGGGGCCCGCACCACATCAAAACGCAGCCAACAAAAGTTTGAGCCGGCACTGCACACTAGTACTACCAGTAGTATAGGCCATTAAGGCCTAAATAAAGTGTCACGTAGATATTTTTGATGATGTGATAAGTATATTAATGAGGAGAGAGATGAAAATGAGTTTCATGAGGATGAAACTCTACATACACATGATTATTTAGACAGCTTGTGTCTTGCATGTAACCTAGAAAACAACAATAGATAAAACTATGCATTGAGAGAGGGGTGTTTTATCCTAATTTAAATATTTTTAGATGACGTATCACTCTAGATAACTGTAAAACTTCCATTAGAACTGGTCTAATAAAGCGTCGTGTGACCTGCACCGCAAATTTCAACTTTTTTCCTTCAGGTAGTACGTGCCATTTCTGGCCAGTTGCTAGCTAGCCTTATCTGACAACAACAGTAGATCTGATCCATCCATGGATCACACGCTACATGTCATTCGCGTCCTTGTGTGCCGGCCATCCAACTGCGACGAAATTGATTACCTATTTTAGAGGGTCAAAACTGTTTCCCTGTCTAAACTGCTCCCTCTAAGGGAAACGAACGGACCCTTAGTGTACTCGCACATGTTGGACGTTGGCGTGCAGTCTCACTCATGCTCAGCAACAACACGCGTGTAAAGTGCGCAATTCCTATCCCACAGCCGGCCGCCCCGTAAGTTTTCTGCAGTCCCTAAACTCCCTCTCATCTGCTCACATGATAGGATCTGCAGCAATATAAAAATATAAGTTCTGACAAAAAAATATTTTCATAAATCATGATAAAAAGTTACATATATAAATTACGATGAAAAGATATGTATACAAGTCATCCTGATAACTTATTTGTATAACTTATGACAAACTTTTCTAAAATAAAAATTTATGAGATTGATAACTTTCCTTAAAAGAAAATGCTGTAAATTACTTCGGTGCAGGCCGCCGCAGATTAGCTAGCCTCAGGGTGTGTTTGGTAGAGTTTATGCTTATATAGCTTATTGCTAATGATTTAGCTTATTCAGTCAAAATTGCTTATGTAGCTTATCTAGCTTATTGTTGCATAAGCAGCCAAACTGTTTGGCAAAATAGATTATCAAAATGGCTTATGAGGTGAAATGAGTGCATAAGTCTGGAAAAGCAAGATTTTGGTTGCTTTGCCTCTGTAGTACAAATGGAAAATCTGCTTTTGGTAATAAAGCTGCTTATGGTTTCAACCTGTTTGATACGAACTTATGAGCTTATGATAGCATAAGCTACCTCATAAGCTGATCCATAAGTTGTACCAAACACACGCTCAGTAAAGTGCAGGAGAAATTGTTGGACAGGCCGGCCACAAGCTGCCTCCGGTTCCACTTTGTTTCACCCAATCCTTTGATTGGGGCCGGCTTTGAATTTCAATCCACATGTGCAGCCATGCAATCTCTGTCGTCTTGCCTTGCTTCTTTCTACGCTTTTCCTACCTTTTGCAATTCTTATCGGTGTCTGACGTTTCGACCGTTTTGGCTACATTACAGACGTGTGAGTCGAGTCTGAATTCCACCGATCCACATGCTTCCTGCCAAAAGCTTCGTGATGCAATACCCCCGCTTTCACTCTATCCACACCACACGTCGCACTATCGCCCCACCATTTTTATTTGTCCAACAGCTATGGATCGGTACTTACAAACGCAATTCAAAAAGTAGTGCCGTTGGAAGGAAGCTAGCTCTAGTTACCACCCTACAGGCAATGCAGTTTTCTTATCATTCAGTTCACATGCACTGAGTCTTGACAAACCGCGTAATCAGACGCAGATCTATGTGCATCTGAACGAATATATACATTTGTGCGGGCCCATAAAGTAATCACGGATTGCAGGTCACCTCACCTCACATGACGTTGTCCTACCGACTCATTGTCACTCTACGATTTCGTTGCATTGTGCTCCACAAAGAGTAAAGTAATGGTGGCAAAGTAATCCAACCTAGCACCGCATAATATTTTCAGAAATTATATATATGAAAGTTGGGGAATTTGCTCACATGCCGGCACGCTTGACAGTTTCTTATTATAACATTGGGTTCAGGTTGATACATACGAAGTTGGGTGTTAGGAAACTTCCTAAAATCGGTGCATTTGCTGGTTCGTACAGGAACCAACGAATTCGCCAACTACGATGGCAATGAAAACTCTATATTTTGTTTCTTGGATCGTGATGCGCGAGGGGGAAGGTATATGGTGGTCAAATTAGTTGATGAGATCCAATTGTTAAGTGGTTATATGAACGGACACTAGGAATACTTTGATAAGAAGAGAATTGGACAAATTGGTCTCGTGGTTTAGCCGGGGAGTTCAACTATTGACTTGTGGAACGATGCAAAATTGATTGCAGTGACACCCAGATCTCGTTAGTGGAGCGATTATTCTGTGATCCGACAAATTAATTGACATTGTTACCAGTTAATAGAATCGTGGATTGTTTATTATGGGGATGCAGCAATTCACATTGCTCTGCTTTTGTATGAAAGGAAAGGGAAAATGGTCTATGCGAGAGTGATATTCTTTTTAATGGGCTTGTGGATTCCAACTAATCAAATAATTTAAATTATTAGCTCATTAGCAGTTCAGCGTCTGTCATCACCACTCAAATATGATAAGTGGATGACATAAAAAGTGTTTGAAGATTATGTTGCACATTAAAGTACGTATATATTTACTCTCATTTCTGCGATGCAAAAATAAAGTATTACCCGCACTATACCATATATGTGGTTTGACTGGTCCACAACAGACTGCATAATTGCACAAGGTAGCTCTCCACTTATATCCATATCCACTTTAAGGAAACACCGAATCATGAAGCATCTGATTGCTGGACTTAGTTATTAAGATTTGTCGCGTACTCTGGCAAATCATTTTGCTTTGGTTGGCTAGCCAACAACGACACATGCACATGTCTGATGTCTTGCTCGCAAACAAAAGAAAAAACCAACTTGTGCCACACCCAGCTGGGATGATAGATCGCCTTGTGTGGAGGAGATCACGATGCACTAACTATGTCGAATACTTAATGGCATAAATAAACCTATGCTCAGAAGAGTCTTTCAAGAGCATCTAATCTTTTCTTCTAACTAGAATCCTTGAGCTGAATTAATGAAATAGAATATGGCCGGGTGCGTAGATCTATCTGATTGAGTTGAATAATATCAGTCTTATATTTGTTGATTATTAGGTAAACGATGCGAATTAGATAATCTCCTGAGGTGGTGGTGGTCAGAACGGCTTGCTGTCACCAGACATCAGCAGTAGCAGTTCGCTAAACTATACTTTATTTTCTTCCATGCTGAAGATGCTCTATTGGTAACACCATGATACAGTAGATTCAACTGTTAGAGGGGGCTATATTCAAACACTGATAGACAAAGTCATCAAATAAGATATACAACTCATTTTGAACTGCGAAATAGGTGGCGCATGTGTGCACACAATGGGAGGATACATTTATCAATTCGTTGTCAAAGGGACCCTTTGTGATCCGTGGAACAACTCACTGATTGATGCGGTAGCACATATGGGCAATTAGATGCCTGTACATCTAATTAATACCGTGTATTTTAGAGCAAGTACAACAGCTGTTGTATTGTACATACGCGCGCCTAGAGCACGTCATAATTTCAGATATTTTTTCAACACGAAATAGAACTCTTAATTTCTTCGTCTTATTACGAAAAGGTGGACCTTCGGTTGCTCTTAGACAGAATTTAAAAATTAAGGCTGTGTGTTTGATATAAAGATTCAATGACGGAGCAACCTCCGATAAATCCTTCTTAAAAAAAAGGAGCCACAAAAAAAAGGAAGAAAAGACGGGACAAGTTGCCGAGTTTGCACGGCCTGGCCCACCTGCACCTCCTCGCGCGCTTTTGTCGCTGCTTCGCACTACTGCACACCGGTCTTCCATGTGGAGTCGCCGCCTTGGCTTTATATAAGCTCCACCCTCCATTCAGGACGCCAGACCCAGACTCTCTGGTACTCCTACTAGCTTTCTTGGTTCTTCCTCAGGAAACAAACTCATGGCCGTGCAAGCGCAGTTGGGTAGCTTTGCCGGGTGCTTGCCGCTGCCCTGCAGCTTCCCCCAGGAGCAGGTGCCGGCGCCGCTCGGCATGGACCACGGCGCGCTCTTGTCAGCCGCGGCGTACTACGGTTACCACTGCCCCGGCGTGGTGGCCAGCGGCGGCGCGCAGAGCGAGCTGACGAGCAACGGCGGCAGCGGCGTGGCGCCGTCGCGGAAGCGCGGCAGGGAGGAGCAGGCGGAGTGTTTCGAGCAGTACGCGTCGTCGTCGCCACTGGCGGCCGCGCTGCTGCCCGTTCCGTCCTTGCAGAAATCCTGCCGGGCACTGGACTCGGCGGCGGCGTCGACCAGCGGGCGGACGTGCGCGGCGGCGCTGGTCGCGGAGATGTGCCGGCAGCAGGACGCGGAGATCGACGCGCTGGTGCGCGCCGAGTGCGACCGGGTGCGCTCGGGGCTGGAGCACGCGCGGAAGCGGCAGCGCCAGGCGCTCGTGCGCGCCGCCGCGGGCGTCGCGGCGCGCAGGCTGCGGGAGGCGGAGGCGGAGCTGGGCGCGGCGCGGCGGCGTGCCGCGGACCTGGAGGCGCGGCTGCGGCAGGCGGCCGCCGAGAGCCAGGCGTGGCAGGGCGCGGCGCTGACCAACGAGGCCGTCGCCGCCGAGCTCCGCGCCGCGCTCGAGCACCGCCTCCTGCTCCAGCGCGGCGCGGCGGCCGCCGTGGAGGGGTTCGGCGAGTCCGACGCCGACGGGTGTTCCCCGGCCGGCGACGCGGAGTCCCGATGCTTCGAAGAATCGGCCAAGGACGCCGACGTCGCCACCGCCACGTCGTGCCCGGCCGCCAACAGCAAGTGGGCGTGCAAGGCGTGCGGCGCGGGGGACGCGACGGTGCTGCTGCTGCCGTGCCGTCACCTGTGCCTGTGCAAGTCCTGCGAGCCCAAGCTGGACGCCTGCCCCGTCTGCTTCGCCGCCAAGAACGCGTCCATCCACGTCGCGGCGCACTGAGCACGTCGCCGGCGTCCACACGGGCATCTCCCCCGATGATGATGATAGTTAGCGAGACCGTAGATTAGGCCGAACTGACCCTTGTTCGTTCTGTTCTGTAAACCACATACGTACTACTCTTGTAGGATGCGATCTTCTCCTTGTTCTCGGTAAAAAAATGTTAAACGAGATTAACCCTTTTTCCAACGGAAAAATAGGATCAACCTTACTCTCGTATAAAAATGTTAAACTTGGAAGTGGCGCGCCTTTGGATGAAAGCGTCCATGTCTTGATAAGATAATTTCTGCGCTCATGTTTCTCGTGACAGACAGGAGCACGGCAACAGTACCGTACCGCCGTGGGTGGGCCACTCGTCGGGACCGGCCGTTCGCCATCAATGTCCGGCACCCGTCAGCAACGGGGCGAGCCATTTCGTGTGGGAGCCATCTCGTCCTGGCAGCACCCAGATAAAAGATGGCACCCAGACCAAAACCGCAGTTAATTCCTCGGTTGGTGGACGTGATGCAGGGGCGTTGTTGAATCGTTGATGCCGTACTAGTAGTAGTTATTGGAAGATACTCCTGGCTGGCCAGGCCTGCCTCAAGAAAGAAAGTGGCTTTCGCCCATTCAACGTCTGCACACTGTGCCCGGGTCAGCCACCGGTTGTGGTTGTGGTTGTGGTTGTCGCTTGCAACGAAACGTTGCCGGTGCCGCCCTTGAATGTTGCCGGTGCCGACGCCCCTGCATTTCTTGCCGGGGTGTGGTCACTGGTCAGGTCAGGCCTGGCGTGCTCCTCTTTTCTCGGCTCGGCTCGCTCGTCGCGTTGCGATGAGACGCCTCTGCCTGCCAAAACGGGGTGCACTGCGGAGCACTATTGGTGGCCACCACTAGTGCAGTTTTGGGGGCGTGGTCCGTCCGGCAGCGCTGCGCCCGGCATCAGTGCACGGGTCGTGGGCCGAGACGATGGAGATCGTGCAGCAGCAGCAGCAGCATTGCTGTGCCGGTGCCGTTCACCGGTGGAAGTGGAAAAAGAGGAGGAAACAACCCCGCACCTGCATACACATGTTCAAATATGCGTGTAGCTTCACGCGTTCATAGAGCATGGGCAGCGGCGTCGTACACCACCCTGCGTTCGTGGGCGCCATTAGTCGTCTTGTACTACATGTGGGATTACGGCCATATGTTCCCGTGACAAGAGCACGGCAACAACAGCGTAGCGTGGGCCGCCAGTGGTTGGGACCGGTATCACTGTCCGGAATCAAGCCATCCGCCACGTTTCCCGAGCCCAGCCAGTTCTGCCAAAACCGGACGACTCTCGGAGTCTCGGGGGCACTAAATTTCCGCGGCCCGTTCGTTTACTATCCTCTAAAATTTAAGACCGTCACATCAAAGAAAATCTAAATTTTAATTAATTTAATAACAAAACTCTTTTACAGATTGATGCTTAATTTTCGAGATGTAATCTAATGAAGCTTAATTAATCTATATTTTTTAAAGTGGTGCTACAGATAACTGCCTTCTAATTACGAATTAATTAACTTTATTAGATTCGTCTCGTAAATTAGTTTAGGAACTATAATTTATTTTGTAATTAAACTTTATCCAATTTATCCAATACTTCAAATACTTAAGATTCTTTTTGATGTGACAGTTATAAAGTTTAGACCCGAACACACCCCGGGTTGGTGACGTACTCCTCGTGGTCACCCTGCCATTTTGTCCCGAAATTAAAAGCGTTTCGGCCAGCCAGCAAGGAAATGCGGTTGCCGACACCCATCGTGTGCATTGCCATTTGCCCCACTGACTCTGCCCTGATTCCAGCAACACTGGCGCCTCTTGGGCTGCCAAATCGGGGGCGCATCGCAGTCACTGCACTGCACGGCGCAGCATTGTCGTCGGTGAGCAGTAGTAGTACAGTTGCTTTACGATACGACCGACGACAGCAGCTTTTCAGGACATGTATCACTGCACTGCACGGCTCATGGGTAACTCATGGGCCCAGATCGACATGTACTAGTACTCGCTCTCGTGTAGTAGCAGAGGCAGCATCTGCGAAACGGCATCGTCCACACCGCTGTCCAGTGGCGGGAAAGAACGGTTCCGCGTCGCTCGTGTGTGTGTGTAAGTGGCTATCTGTCTTTCCGAGAGTGAAATTTACAAGTGTGCCTTTCGGGAAAGGAATTCTCTCCGTTCTTCATCACAGAGATCAACGATTTATTTTCACTCACAATCCTACATAGTAGGCCTTACTAGCACAAATCACGAAGGCACCTTCGATTTTTGTATTTTCCCCTTTCTGTCTACATCCTCTCATTTTCTTTCGGCCATTGCTGCATCGGGAGGAAGGACACAGTAGATGACGAATTTCCCGGCGGTTTCTTGGAAACACAAGCACGACGTAGATGTTGCGTGAACCGACGTAGCTAGTCCTAGCTCATTGTAGCCCACGCGCATGTGTGCACAAGGCGACTGATGGGATCGCGTTGCACAAGCTGGCTGAGCCAGCACGGTTGGACTGGTCGCCGGCGACGCGACGTGGCCGGCATGCACGCCTGCGCGTCAAGGTCTCTGGGCTTTGCTTGGGGGTCGGATGGATCTAGTCGTCGCTATGGACGCATCGGCAGCCGCCAGGGCCTGCAACCACCATGTGACGTGTTATGCCAATTAAGCTGGACTTTCATGTACTAGCCTCTCAATGATGATACAGACATGTGTGTGTGTATTCTACCTGTCACCTGTGTCCACACATACTACTTACTGTATGTACTGTAGGAGTAGTAGCTAGTACTACAACCTACTGTGCGTACAGTACCGTGCCTGGATTGAAACCGATCACTTGGTCCACGCCAACAGCTTGCCGTGCCCTACCAGGCTTGGCTTGCCTATTTCTTCATCAGCGAACGATTCAATCGCCAGCAGCTATCAGCAGAGGCGGCAGCAGGGCACATTCACTGCTCCTGGTCCATGCATGGCTGTTGCTCCTGCTCCCTAGTCCTTGCTACTCCCAAGTCCCAAGTCGTCCATGTGTTCCGGAAACGTCACATACATTGTCTGTTCCCCGGCTCCTATCATGAGAAAAAAAAAACTCAAGTCGCTTCTCCTTGGCTTTTTCTTCGCAATGACAAGACCCAAAGTTTCACTCGTTCAAACACGGCAGAGTCCTTTTTCTTCCCTTTAGAGAAAAAAATAAAACACGCAAGGGGATCTCTGCGTGGTTCGACGTGTTACGTGTGAACCTGAATCCACGCAACTTTTGGTGAGAGAACGAGAAGCTGGTGAGAGAGTCCGATCGAGCAGATGGAAATTGATACGTTCGAGGATCGTCATCACATTATCGCCAGAGTAGCTACTCACCAGTGCCCGTCTCTTTCTGCCGCGTCTGTGCCTGCCCAATATTTTGAGCCCGCCTTCCACACACACTAAGGTCACGGCTGGGCCTACTACATTCGAGTGCAGTATCTGCCTGCGTATGACGTGCCGTTTGGTGCCGATCGATCTGGCCGGGTTGTCTGAGATGGTGGACAGAGCACATGGAAATGCCGGTGGATGCATGAATGGTGGACATCTCGCTGAGTCGTTCTCTAACCAAATCTCCATCGGGGCGGCACTTTCCCACTAATTAATATAAGTATCTGCATGGTGGACCACTAATTATGCATTTATATTTTATAGACGACTAATTTGATTGGTCAAAGAATGCATGCCGCACTAGCTAGCTCATCTGCTGGTTGCTAGTACTAGTTAATACGTGGTCCATGACGTAACTGTTTTTTTTTCGAGTAACTGCTCCCACACCGATTCCAAACGGAACCATTAATTCGTCCTAGCCATTCCGCTCCTTATCTAGACATAGACGAAACCCTTCAATCAGTATCAGAATGGATAATTTGAACTCGTCCGGCTCCCTGCCATATTATATACCTTGCTGTTGCCTCGCCACCTTTTACATACTCGACAATATGGACGTTGCTTTCACAATCTGCGTGCTAGCTAGCCTCTTTATTGACGATTGTTAAATTTGATAGAGCTTTTTCATTCTCCTCTAACCGTATATATGTTCACAAGTCCTGTAAGAGACAACGAGCATGCGTCTTTGTGTGCGTCGCTTTCACCCGGTCCATCTATCTTTTCCCCGAATGTCGACATTTGGGCCTGTATAGTGGTGGCATCCCATTATCGTTCCAACTTCGATTTTTCTAGTAACAGCAAATGCTTCCAAACTCTATTAAAACAGTCGTACACTGACGCCCACTTTATTTGTTCGTTTTCTTACTCGTTC